>CAUYQU010020508.1:0-55147 GCA_963574635.1 Cheracebus regulus | reverse complement strand
TGCTTCTCTTAGGAGGAATGGGAGCTGCTTGATGAGGCTCAGAGACTCTTCTATGATGAAATAATGGTTTCTGTGCTTTGCATTTATAGTCTCCCTGGGTAAGGCCCCAGTATCCCATTTTTGTGCGCTGGGCTCTGCTCTTCCTTTCTGCCCTAGGGATTGTTCTTGCCTTTCCATGGCTAGGGCATGGGCACTGCTGTCTTCTCTGATCCCTCACATAGTGCCTCTGGTGCCAAGGCTCAGCTAGATGCATTGCCTCCTCTGTTCCCTGTGTCCCTCAACTCCTGCTGCCCTGAAGCCTTGTCAGGAATGGTTTACGGGTCAGGGGTCCTAAGGTAAACCACTGAATCCTGCTTGGCCTCTCCCTGGCCAGGTGACTGTCCACACTCATGACACCTCCAGACTCCACCCCCTTCTTCTAATTGCAGTTTCCTTGAGTCTGCCTGTGTCATCAGTTTCAGTCGTCATGGTCACCACTTGTGGGCCCACTGGACTGTTCTGTAGGACAGTTTTCTGGGGTTCATTTTGTAGTATTTGTTTTCTTGTGATTTTGCATGGGTTTCATCTTTCCCTTATGCCCCATATCTTCCAGGTCCTCGGTGGTTGCTGAATTGTAACAAGAGAGGGAACTCCAGGTACCTAACTGAAGAGGGCATGACTCTAGTCACAGCAGGAGGCGCTTGGGCAGGCCCTGGTGAGTGGGAGCTGAGGTTGAGGGAGGGCATAACCTCAGGGCTGGGTTCCTGTAGTTTCAGAAACCTATGTTGTGCTCATCACTGGTGCCAAGGCCAGAGGCCCTAACTTATTTCTACCCTTTTGTCCCCGTTCTGTACACTCTTGTCATTTCTAATCTGACTTCTCACCCAGGGCTGTTCTCTCTCACTCTCTATGAGAGGGGCTCTAGTAGAGCAATAGCTCTCTCTGCAGTGCTGTCCAGTATTGGACTACACTTACGCTAATCTGTCATAAGGTGTGTACATATCCTGAAATAGTCCCTGAACACATTACTCACTTTTAATCACATTTTCCTGGGCCTGGACACACATTTCTGCATAGCACTCACCTGTCACCCACAGTCAGCCAAGGTCCAGCTAAAAGTAATTGCAGAGGATTAAGTTGGGGACCTTGCACTTCTCCTTGCACTACACCGCATCCTGTGTCTTTGTTTCTTGTGAGGCCATCTCCATTCTGTGACCTTAGATTCCAGTACTGTACAGCAGCCCTTTTTTCAACCTGATCGTAGTTCTGTTCCACCAGGAAACTTAGGTGCTCAGTCCTGGGTACACCAGACACTCATTTGTGATGGAGTTGCCCTTCTCACGATAGTCACCATGTACATCAACAGTACTTTTCTGCCTTCAGGTTGTTGGCATGGAGTGAAGGATGAAGAAGCATCTTCTGAACAGAGCCATACTAATATGTCACGTATTAATACTTCCAAGGCAGATTCACCCACACAGACGGCTCACTTTTGTGACATATGTTACCCTATCTTGAAAGATATTTTGCACCTGGATGAACACCAGGGTACACACCATGGACTGAAACTTCACACATGTGAGGCATGTGGGAGACAGTTTGGGTTCAGTGCAACCCTTCACCAGAACCGGAAGTGTTATAGTATAGAGAAATCCTTAAGAAGGGATGAAGGTGAGGCCTCATTTGTGAATAACTGCACAGTTAGCAAAGAACCTCACCCATCAGAAAAGCCCTTTGCCTGTAAGGAGGAGCAGAAAAACTTCCAGGCTACTTTGGGTGCTTGCCAGCAAAAGGCCACCCGAAGCAAGAGGAAGACACACAGGAGCACTGAGAATAAGGATGCATTTCACAGTGAACAAATGCATTACAAGTGCAGTGAATGTGGGAGAGCTTTCCGCCGTAAAGACACACTGGTCCAGCACCAGAGAATCCATAGTGGAGAGAAGCCTTATGAGTGCAGCGAATGTGGAAAAGCCTTCTGCCGCAAAGCTACACTTGTCCAGCACCAGACAATCCATACCGGAGAAAGGCCTTATGAGTGCAGCGAATGTGGAAAAACCTTCAGTCGCAAAGCTACACTTGTCCAGCACCAGAGAATCCATAGTGGAGAAAGGCCTTATGAGTGCAGTGAATGTGGAAAAACCTTCAGTCAAAAAGACAACCTTACTCAGCACAAGAGAATCCACACTGGAGAAATGCCTTATAAGTGCAATGAATGTGGGAAATATTTTAGCCATCACTCCAATCTTACTGTGCACCAGAGAGTTCACACTGGAGCAAGACCTTATAAGTGCAGTGATTGTGGGAAAGTCTTCAGACACCAGTCTACACTTGTTCAGCATGAGAGTATTCACACTGAGTCAAAGCGTTTTGAGTGCATTGAATGTGGGAAATTCTTCAGTCGAAGTTTTGAGTTTATTGCACACCAGAGGGTTCACACTGGTGAAAGGCCTTTTGTATGCAGCACATGTGGGAAAGACTTTATCAGAACCTCCCATCTTGTTCGGCACCAGAGACTTCACACTGGAGAAAGGCAGTGAAGTGGGAAGGCCTACAGCTTAAGTCTTCACCTCAGTCGCCACCAGCAAGTTCACAGTGCAGGCAGACTCTAGGAGTGCTTTCAATACAACAGAACTCGTCAGTTGTTGAACTTCATATATCTGAACATTGACACAAGGGAGATACCTTATGGTGCCAGGTATGTAGGAAGCTTCTAGGGGTATGTTGCACTTTCTGACCTGCTCAGGCTTTTTGCTGGAGTCATGTCACTGTCAATGCCTGTGGCCAAAACCATCTTAATTCGACCAGCTTACATACCCCAGCGTCAGGGAAGGCAGGATTTTATATTCTCCGGTCCCTGGAGAAAATCATGAAATGCCTGAGTTCATTGAGGGTACTCATTCCCTTCTGTGCGACAGGTATAGATATGGACATGACCCATCATTAGCCAAGAAGGTCTGGGCTGTATCTGCTGGTGGCTTATACAGAAGGTTTGCTTTCTTCATGCATAGTCTTGGTCTTACATACTTGTAATGAATTTTTCCAGCCTCCAAGTCACCTGGCCTGGGAAAGTACTTGCCTCATGTTGCTCTGGTTTGCAATAATAAAGGCCTTACAGTTTAAGCCACCTTTAATCTTGGGGGTTCTTTTCACTGCATTGGATTGAAAACAGGCTCTGCCAAACTGAAGACAACCTTTGTGGGGGCCTCCAACTTTGTGTGCCTCAAGTGGGACAGTGGGTTGAGGGAGAACAGTTCTTAGTCCAGTTTTGGACTGGACTAAGTTAACTTTCATAGCTGACTAAGCTTGTTAAGTAGAAATTCAGATCTTTGTAGGCCTGATTTGTCTGGATTTTGGAGTTACTTGAGAGCCCATACGTCACCTTGAGGAGGGTCCTGCTGCTGTGATAGCCTGCAGTGTTTTGAAACGGCATGGATTGGGCGTCTTGTTTCCAGCCTATGTCCCATGTTCCCCAACACTGTTGAGGTAAACCTGTTCCTCAGGACCTGCTGAGTGGCCATATTTTCTGAAAACCGGAATCTGGTACACTGGCCACTTGGTAAGATCTTAAGCATCCAGTATGGAAACAAAATTGGTAAATATTAGGTGTGAATGATTGGGCTTGGGGAGATCGAGGCAAACTAGAGGGGAAGTGACCATTGTAAAAACACATCACAGACAGTCCAGGCACTATGGCTGAATGGGATCAGGGTATCCAGAAATCTCAGGATCTCCAGTACTGTGTTATTGTTATGGACAAAGTTCCTGGGGCAGCAATGAATGTAGTTTTCCTAGATTCCTGTACCTCCCTGGGCTCTATACCTCATGTCTTTGCTACTTTAGGGTCTTTGCTGCACATTCACTAACCCTGGGAGTAAAGAGGTATGGTGGCCAAGGAAGTACCTTTTGTGACCAGCTAGAGTTTCTGGTGACTTTGAGTAATACCTGGAGGGACAGCTAAAGAAAACATTTAGAAAGTGCTATCAAAATGTTAAGGTGAACAGGGATGCTGTAGTATTCATGCTTGTTCATAGTTCTAACAAATGTTCAATAAACACCTACTGTATTTCAGGCACTGTCTTAACTGCATGAGACATTTACAAAACAAGAGACAGACCCCAGTAGCTTACATTGTACTCAAGAAAGAGGAGGAAATAAGAAAAAAAAAATCCTGAATTATATGGAATCTTAGAATGTGGCAGGCATAATGGATAAAAGAGAAGGTGAAGGCAATGAAATGTGCTGAAATAATATGTAATATTACATAGTCAAGAAAGGCCAATTTGTGGATGGGTCTATATTGGAAAAGGACATGGAGAGCTCAATGCCACTGAAATAAAAGTTCAGCATTTCTCAGAATTTCCCTAGAAATCAGAAGTACAGTATGCCATGCAGGGCCACAGGAGGAACAGGTTTTAGTGTGAAGGAAGAGGCAAGAGCTAGGGGAAAGGCTAGACCAGATCCTTTATTGTGTTTTCCATGGGAAAGACAAGGCAGATCAGAGCCCACATCTGAGTGCTGGCTGGTCTGAATAATTCTGGCTGGCTTTGCTTTACAGGAGTGGTGGCAGATCAGAGCCCACATCTGAGTGCTGGCTGGTCTGAATAATTCTGATTGGCTTTACTTTACAGGATTGGTCTCTAGTTGCCTCCTCCCTGGCCCTGGTGTTAGAGTAGGTAGTTAGATAGGAGTAGGGCAGGGCAGAGGGACCCCAGGAATGTCAGGCAATGTTGGAGTCAAGGACAGGCAATCATAAATCTTTTCCTCTGAGATAATAAACATAACAAGAGAGGAACCCCAGAGATGTCCAGCTCTCATTGGCTGAAGGACAGGAGAGCATAAAACTATCCGTCTGAGATGATAAGTGGCCATGACTGGTACCAGGAGGGCAAAGAGTTTTCCAACAGATAGAAAACCCCTGGAGCCAGTGACCCACAATCCCTGCACAAAATGTGGCAGATGGCAGAATCTGACTGGTATTTGACCTTCCTCTGGGGGTGCTTGACTCATAAGGGAAAATCACCCCGAATGAGTATGTGCATAACTTCAGTAAACAAACAGTGCCTGCGGCCCCTCCCAAGTGCTGGCAGACCACTGTGCATGCAGTGGCCAAGCAACAGCCTACCCGAGGGAGGAATCCGGAGGAGAAAAAGAGCCTGGGAAATGAGCAAATGCAGTCATCTACTTGGCTGTCTTCCAGGTGTACTTTGATTCCTTTCACTCCTACTCTCAAACATTTTAATAAACTCTCACTCCTGCTAAAAAACCTGCCTTGGTCTCGTCCTCTGCCTTAAAACTAGCTCTGCCTCAGTTTAATTCTTCTGAGGAGGCAATGACCAGAATTGCTGCAGACTGCTGCAGACTTGCTGGCAGTAACACTGGGCTGATTTGGTGCAGGAAAGAATTGGCTTGGTAAGAGTTAGATAAAGAGGGTGGTTGGCTTGCCTTGCTCCCAAAGTCGTTGTTTACTATTTTTAGAAAGTAGCTACCTCTGGCAGGGAAAGTTTCCCCATAGCCAGCAGGAATTTTAAGATGTCAAGACATAAATACAAAAAAGAAAAACCATGATTAATACATAAGCCTTCTTAATGAGAAGGTGGTTGAAAAAAAAAGGTTGAGGAATGACGGCCCTGAACAGACCATTCCACAATTATAGTCGTAAAAATATTACTTAATATGTGTGTTCTTGGAAATTATAAGATGTGCACATTGAATTTAGGGGCTACTGATTTAGGCAAGGTTTTAAGCTCAGAATTTTGTTCAGGAAGCATTTAAGTGACTTCCAATCCTATATTATGGAGCCTCATCCATGGTAAGTCACTGAGTGCTTATGTAAAAACTTCAGACCCTTGACAAATATTAATACCAGTTAAACCCCTTAAACAGGCAGATTTTCAATTAAACAATTGGGGAAAAAACCCCAGCTCTTTCTATGAGACATGTTTCTTTTGAGTTTATGAGAACCCAGAAATTTATGTATTTCATCACGATTGATTTATCATTTATAGCAATCACTTTTCCCAATGCATCAAATTTACATTCGAGAATTTAGATACAGGTTTTATATTTATATACATTAAACAGTATTTTATGTGATTCAATTTTTTTAAAATAACGAAAGATAATTTTTCAATGGACATCACAATGATTAAATGTACATCACATAAGAGCCTGCAAAACCTCTCCTGCCTCAGCCTCCCGAGTAGCTGGGATTACAGGCGCCTGCCATCACATCCAGCTAATTTTTGTGATTTTAGTATAGATGGGGTTTGACCATGTTAGCCAGGCTGGTCTCAAACTCCTCACCTCAGATAATCCGCCCTCCTCAGCTTCCGAAAGTGCTGGGATTACAGGAGTGAGCCACTGTGCCTGGTCAGCAACATATATTTTTTAGGGACCAAGAATTATGGCTATAAAATTAGTGGCAAGGCTGGCTGTAGTGGCTCACTAGTGTAATCCCAGCACTTTGGGAGGCGGAGGTGGATGGAGCACCTGAGGTGCAGAGTTCAAGACCAGCCTGACCAACACGGTGAAATCCCATCTCTAGTAAAAATACAAAAAGTTAGCCAGGCGTGGGGGCGCATCCCTGTAACCCTAGCTACTTGAGGTGTTGAGGCAAGAGAATGGCTTAAATCCGGGAGATCACGCCATTACACTCCAGCCTGGACAATAGGAGCAAAACTCTGTCTCAAAAAACAAGTAGCGACCAGGCGCGGTGCTCATGCTTGTAATCCCAGCACTTTGGGAGGCTGAGGCGGGCAGATCACAAGGTCAAGAGATCGAGACCATCCTGGCCAACATGGTGAAACCCCGTCTCTACTAAAAACAAGTTAGCCAGGTGTGGTGACGGGCAGCTGTAGTCCCAGCTACTCAGGAGGCTGAGGCAGGAGCATCTCTTGAACTTGGGAGGCGGAGGTTGCAGTGAACCAAGATTGCGCCCCTGCACTCCAACCTGGGCAACAGAGTGAGACTGTCTCAAAAAATAAAGAAGTGGCAACCAAATTAAATGATTTCTTTAAAATTGAACAAAGGTGAATGAAAATGAAACCCTTAAAGTTTTCTTTAAGTGACGATGACTGTCACATGTTCTAAAAGTTACTTTTATTTTTTAAAATGACAGTTTCTAAGATATATTTCAAGAAATCAGCACTGGATACTATCTAAAGTGGTAAAAGCAGATTGCAATGAGGACCTATTGGAATAGAGAGAAAGCGACCTCCTTATGAAACTGGGCTCAATTCCAACTACAGCATAGACAACAGGGAATTTCTAGCCAGTAAACAGACTGGGTGTATAGTCAGCTGATGGTTAATTACTAAGAGGAAACATCAGAGCTAAAGGGAAATTCTTTTTCTTTTTTAAACAGAGTCAGTCTCTGTCACGGCTCACTGCAACCTCCCCCACCCAGGCTCAAGCAACTCTCTTTCCTCAGCCTTCCGAGTAGCTGGGATTACAGGTGCCCACCAACACACTCAGCTTATTTTTGTATTTTTAGTAGAGGCGGTGTTTCACCATGTTGGCCAGGCTGGTTAAAACTCCTGACCTCAAATGATCCATCCACTGCAGCCTCCCAAAGTGCTGGGATTACAGGCATAAGCCACTTCGCCTGGCCGGGAAATTCTTTTTTGTTGTTTTTGTTTTTCTTGAGACAGAGTCTCACTCTGTTGCCCAGGCCGGAGTGCAATGGCCCAGTCTTGGCTCACTGCAACCTCCGCCTCCCGCATTCGGGTTCAAGCAATTCTCCAGCCTCAGCCTCCCAAGTAGCTGGGATTCCAGGCACCAGCCACTAAACCTGGCTAAATTTTGTATTTTTAGTAGAGATGGGTTTCACCATGTTGGCCAAGCTCGTCTTTAACTCTTGACCTTGTAATCCACCCACCTCGACCTCCCAAAGTGCTGGGAGTACAGGTGTGAGCCACCTCGCCCGGCTGGGAAATTCGTATAAAAGGATCTAATAGGATTCCTGCTGAAGGTATGCTAGGTTGGTCAGCCATCACCTGCAGGATGGTCAGGGCTCAATAATTTGATTAGATATTGAAGTCAACCCAATATCAAAGGTGCAGGATTCTTGCTAAGGCAATTTATCAGAATTCTTACTGACATTGGGCAAGGCACAGATGAACATCAAAGTTTAAAAGTCAAGGGCTGATTGGGAAGAAGATTCAGAGGAGCCTGACTGAAGTTTGGTCATGAAGAGACTGTCAGTCCCTCCCCTGTTCAAGGAAAGAAGAATTTGAACAACTCAAGTCAATTTCTCAAGCAATCACCTTTTTCTTCACTAAGAATCAGCTGAACTATCTGCTGGACTTGGCAATAGAGAATATTTGCTGAATGGTGCAAGCAGTCAGATATTTATTGAGGGGAATTCCTATGAAAATACAAAGATTTAATACATAGAAACCCATTTTCTTGAGTCCAGGGACAGTCAGTTGAGATTTCTAGATGTTGGGCTTAAAACATCTTTTGTAGGCCAAGTGCGATGGCTCACTCGTGTAAACCCAGCACTTTGGGAGGCCAAGGTGAGTGGATGACCTGAGGTCAGGAGATTGAGACCAGCCTGGACAACATGGTAAAACCTCCTCTCTACTAAAAATACAAAAATTACCCAGGCACGGTGGCAGGTGCCTGTAATCCCAACCACTTGGGAGGCTGAGGCAGGAGAATTACTTGAACCCAAGAGACAGAGGTTGCAGTGAGCCAAGATCATACCACTTATTCTAACCTGGGTGACAGAGTGAGACTCTAGCTCAAAAAAGTGAAAAAAACAAAAAAAAAACCCAACATCTTTTGCAGGTTAAATGTTTTGTGTTATGGCATCAGGTGTTTGGGTAAACTTTCATAGTGACCCTATGGTCACGACCCACACAGTAGATATGAAGGTTTATAATACATGGTCTGTTGAAATAATTGCTTTTAAGTTTCTATCAAGTTGTTCAGCTTTCACTTCCTGGGCTTCAGGGAAAGGTCAGTTTTAATAATCAGTGATGCCAGTTCAGAAGGGTGGGACAAAATTAGAAGTGTTAGTTGGGAGAGTCATAGTCAGATACTGGAGAAATAAGAATCGAGAACCCACGGGGGTCCAGTAGAGTTTTCTATTTAAACATATAATTTTTATCTACAATTACCAACTTTTGATTCTTGTTTGTTAAATTTGTCTGGTTTAATTATATTTGGTTGGATTATTTACATTAGTGCAGCAAGAATGATTGTTAACTACATAGGCCTTTTAAATTTTGCTTCGCTAGAATATTTCATAAAGAATCTCAAATTAGACTTTTTAAGACTCTGAAGGCTTGGAAGCTGAGCCAAGAACTTGCCACCAGATGTTGCCTTCAGTGTCTGTAGATTTGGGTGGATTCCTCTATTCTCAAGATCCTCCAAATACTCTTATGTTTCCTGGTGTATTCGTTCATTCACGCATTGGTATAAGGAAATACCTAAGACTTGAGTTGCAAAGACTGGAGAGGCCTCAGGAAACTTATAATCGCAGCAAAAGGCACCTCTTCACAGGGCAGCAGGAGAGAGGGATTCTCTCAAGATACCAGATGTTGTGAGAATTTACTATCAGGAGAACAGTATGGGTGAAACTGCCCCTGTGACTCAGTTATCTCCACCTAGTCCTGCCCTTGACACATGAGAATTATTACAATTCAAGGTGAGATTTGGGTGGGAACACAGAGCTAAAGCACATCACCAGGCCTACCAGAAAAATCCCCTTTCTTACTTACCTGTAAGACTGGTAACCCTGTAAGCCAGGTACCAGACCAATTTTCCAAGAGACATTTCTAAGCATTGGCTCCATAAACTTAACCTTAATTCATTAAAACTGGTCATCATTTTCAAAAATGACATTTAGTCAAAGGCTTGGTAATATAACCAGTATTTCCCATTATGTCCTGTCACAAGGAGAACAGATTCTTTTTCAGCTGATATACAAATGTTCATACTGCTGTGAAAATAAGAATATTTAGGCCAGGCACTGTGGCTCACACCTATGATCGGGAGGCTGAGGTGGGCAGATCACCTGAGGTCAGGAGTTCGAGACCAGCCTGGCCAACATGGTGAAACCTGTCTCTAGTGAAAATGCAAAAATTAGCTGGGTGTGGTGGCATGTGCCTGTGATCCCAGCTTCCTGGAGGCTGAGGCAGGAAAATTGTTTGAACCCAGGAAGCAGAGGTTGCAGTGAGCCAAGATGGCGCCACTGCATTCCAGCCTGGGTGACAGCAAGACCCTGTCTTAAAAAATATATATTCAACAGGAGTTCCAAATTTTGGGGGGATCAGACAAGGAAAAATAAATGTTTCATTTCTGTTTAGAAAAGTATAATCTACCAAATGTCATGAGTATAGATAAGATAATGGAAAGGGTTTACTTATATCTGAAAAATAGAACACTGAAGAACCACTAATGTTCCAAACAAAACCATAATTATATTTGGTCAAGTCATTACATCTATGTAGTTCATTTTTGTTCAGATTGATCTTGTGTTAGTCATTTCATGAACCCATTAGGTGCTGAAATTATGCACTAGAATTCTGGAAATCCTTACTCAAATCAGTGGTATAGTCTCAAAAGTTTTTTAAGCATAGCCATTATGAAGCAGTCTGGCCTGTAGCTGATTTGAAGAACTTTTACAAAAGCATCAGGGTAAAACAATAACTGAATGATAAAAGGCTTTAAATGGTTGAAGTTAAAGATCTGATGAGAGTTCATTTGACAAGAGAATTTGGTTATTTTTTTTGACATAAAATATTTTAAAAATAGATTTGTGACACAACATTGTACCAACATTGATCATGGACAACAAGGACATTGAAAACTTTCTAAGATTTAATGTAATTTCTGAAATATTTATAATAACAATATTTACTTATACAAATGTAACCTAGGAGAGGTTAAGCATCATTTATTTCACAATAGTTCCCATACAACTGAACATGGGGAAGAAATAATCAAAGCTTTTTGTTTAAGATTTTTCTTTTTACAAGGTAAATAAATAAATGTTTTGAGATTTTCCAGGGGTGCTTTGGGAAATCTCAGGGTCAGTTTGAGAATGGGATTTTTATTTAGATACTGATTTGGGAAAGGCAAAATTATCAAAAATGTAAAAGCAAAACAAAACAATTTTATCTTTTCTTAAAGTAAGACATCACATTTTCTTAAATGACCAATGACATAGTTAAGATTAACATAAAACAGGAAATTATTCCGGTAAGGTGCAGAATCTTTGTTTTCTAGATATATTACTTAAGAAAACATTTTACTGTCTATTAAGAACAGAACAATTATCCAAAAAAAACTTTGTCATTTTTTAAAATTATAAAAATAAATTTTTTTCTTTTTTTTTTAATGTCTTTTTTTTTTTAGACTAGTCAAGTGCAGTAGTGAGAAGGGGGAAGGAGTAGAACAAGGAGTTCGATCTGTGACTGACTGAACAGTCAATTGAGATAACTCACTCCCTTCGGACCAGCCTAAAAATATTTTTTATACATTATATTTTTACATATTTATGGGGTACATGTGAATATCCACAGAATGTGTAATTCAAGTCAAGATATTTAGAGTATCCATCTCCCAAGTATTTATTATTTTGATGGGTTGGGTATATTTCAGGTTTCCTAGTATTTTTTAAAAATACACTACATTGTTGTTAACTCTAGTTACTGTACTCTGCTATCAAATATTAAAAATTTCCTTTTTCTCTAATTATGTGTTTAAACCCATTAACTGTCCTTTCATCCTCTCCCACCTTCCCCAGTATGGCCTTCCCAGTCTCTGGTATCTGTTGTTCCACTCTCTATCTCCATGTGATCTATGTTAGTTCCTACATATGAGTGAGACTGTGTGATATTTGTCTTTCTTTGTTGAGCTTAATTACCTCCAGTTCCATTCATGTTGCTGCAAGTGACATAATTTCATTCTTTTTGTGGCCAAGTAGTATCCCATTGTATATATGTACTTCATTTTCTTGATCCATTCATCTGATGATGGACACTTAGGTTGATTCCATATCTTGGCTATTGTGAATAGCATTGTAATAAACATGAGAATCATGTGTCACTTTGATACAGTGATTTCTTTTGCTTTGGGTGAATATGCAGTAATGGGATTGCTGGATCATATGAGAGTTACATTTTTAGTTTATTGAAAAGTCTTTATACTGTTTTCCAAAGTGATTGTACCGATTAACAGTGTACAAGAGTTCCCTTTTTTTCACATCTTCACCAACGTCTGTTAATTTTTGTCATTTTAAATAAAAGCCATTCTAACTAGGATAAGATAATATCTTCTGGTTTTGATTTATATTTCTCTGATAATTAGTGATGTTGGCATTCTTCATATATTTGTTGGCCATTTGTTTGTCTCGAGTTGAGAAGTATCTGTTCATGTCCTTTGCCTATTTTTAAATGAGATAGTTTGTGTGTGTGTTTTTGCTGTTGAGATGTTTGAGTTCTTGTATATTCTAGGAATATCCCCTGCTGGATGAGTAGTTTCCAAACATTATCTCTCATTCAAGAGGCTCTCTCCATTCACTCTGTTGTTTCTTTTGCTGTGCAGAAGCTTTCAAGTTTCATGTGGTCTCATTTGTCTATTTTTTTTGTTGTTGTTGCCTGTGCTTTTGAGGTCTTAGTCATAAAATATTTTCCTAGAATAATGTTCAGAAGAGTTTTCTTTATGTTTATCCTAGTGGTTTAATAATTTTGGGTCTATTGTTTAAGTCTTAAATCAATCTTGAGTTGATTTTTGTGTACAGAGAGAGATAGAAGTCCAGGTTCTTTCTTCTGCATGTGGTCATCCAGGTTTTCCAGCACTATTTATTGAGGAAATGTCATTTCCCCAATGTACATTCTTTATGGTTGTGTTCAAAATCAGTCATCTGTAAATACGGATTTTTTTCTGGGCTCCATTGTTCTATGTGTCTGTTCTGTGTATCATATCAATACCACGTTGTTGTGGTTACTGTGGCTTTGTAGTATATTTTAAAATCAGTTAATATGATGCCTCCATGTTTGTTCTTTTTGTTCAGGATAGCGTTGGCTATTCAGGGTCTGTTTGGTTTCCATAGAAATTTTAGGATTTTTTTTTTTTCTGTTTTTGTAAAAAATGACATTAGAATTTGATAGAGATTGTACTGAATCTGTAGACCGCTTTGTATAGTACAGATATTTTAGGAATATTAATTCTTCTAATTCATGAATGTGGATATCTTTCTATTTGTTTGTGTCCTCTTCTGTTTCTTTCATCAGTGTTTTGTAGTTTTCTTTGCAGAGATTTTATTTTTTTTATCTTATTGGTTAAATTTTTTCCTATTAGTTTTGTAGCTATTGTAAATAAGATTGCTTTCTTGATTTCTTTTTTAGCTATATCATTATTGATGTATGAAACATGGTGTTTTTTATGACTTTGTAGCCTGCAACTTTACTGAATTTCTTTATAAAATTGAAGAGTTTTTGCAAAGAGAGGCTATTTGATTTTTTTATTTTTCAATGTGTATGCCTTTTATTTCTTTCTCTCTCCTGATTGCTCTAGCTATGTCTTCCAGTATTGTGCTGAATAGGAGTAGTGAAAGTGGGAGTCCTTGTCTTGTTCCAGGTCTTAAGAGGAAGGGCTTTCAGCTATTCCTCATTTAGTATATTAGCTGTGGATTTGTCATAAATGGCCTTTATTATTTTGAGGTATGTGTCTCCTGTACCTAGTTTGTTGGGATACTTTATCATAAAGGGATGGTGACCTTTATCAGATGCTTTTCTGTGTATGTTGAGAAGCTCATATGGTTATTTTTTATTCTGTTGATACACTATGTCATGTTTATTAATTTGCATATATTGAACCATTCTTGCATCTTTGGAATATATCCCATTTGATCATAGTGTATTCTCTTTTGATGTGTTGTTGATGAATTCATCAGTTAACTTGTGTGGTTTCTTTCTTTCTTTAGAATTTTTGCATGTATGTTCATCAGGGATACTGGCCTGTAGTTTTTGTTTTGTTTTGTTTTGTTTTGTTATTGTTTTTCTTGTCTGGTTTTCATATCAAAGTAATTTGGTAGAATGTTAGGAAGTAGTCCCTCCTCTTCAAGTTTTTGAAATAGTTTGAGAAAAATTGGTGTTAGTTCTTCTTTATAAGTTTGGTAAAATTCAGTAGTAAAGCTCTCTAGTTCTGGGTTTTTCTTTATTAGGTGATTTTTAAATTACTGATTCAATCTGCATACTAGTTATTCATCTTTTTAGGTTTTCTTTTTCTACCTGATTCAGTAGGTTGTATGTGTCCAGGAATTTATCCATTTCCTCTATTTACCAGCTTGTGAGCATATAGTTGTTCATAATAGTTTTTTAAAAACTTTGGTATTAGTTTTAATGTCTCCTATTTTATTTTGGATTTTTAAATTTGGGTCTTCTCTCTTCTTCTTTTGGTTCGTCTTGCTAGTGGTTTATCAACTTTGTTTAGCCTTTCAAATAACCAGTTTTTCCTTTTACTTATCCTTTGTTTTGCTTTTTAAAGTCTCCATTTCAACCAGGTGTGGTGGTTCATGCCTGTAATCCCAGCACTTTGGGAGGTCAAGGCTGGTGGATCACTTGAGGTCAAGGCTGGTGGATCACTTCAGGTCAGGAGTTTGAGACTAGCCTGGCCAACATGGTGAAACCCCATCTCTTAAAAAAAAAAGCAAGAACAAATAAAGTCTCCATTTCATTTAGTTCTGCTCTGATTATTATTTCTTTTCTTCTTCTAATTTTTGGGTTTTTAAAATATTGTTTGAGTTCCTTGAGGTGCATCATTATTTTGTGGGTTTGTCTTGAGATCTTTTTATATTTTTGATGTGTTTATTGCTATAAACGTCCCTGTTAGCCTTGCTTTTGCTGAACCCACAGGTTTGGGTATGTTATGTTTCCATTTTCATTTAATAATTTTTTTCATTTTCACCTTAATTTCTTTATTGACCCAATGGTTGTTCAGAAGCATGTTTAATTTGTGTTTATTTGTATAGTTTCCAAAGTTGTTCTTGGTATTGATTTCTAGTTTTATTCCATTTTGGTCTGAGATGTTTAATAAGATTCTTATATTTTTACATTTTTTGAGGTCTGGTTTGTAGCCTGACATGTGATCTATACAGGAGAACATTCCCTGTGCTGAGATGAAGAACATCTATTCTGCAATGGTTGGATAAAATGTTCTATAAATTTATGTTAAATCATCTTGGTCTAAAGTGCTGTGTAAATCTAATGTTTTATTGATATTTCCATCTAGATGATCTGTTTTAATGCTGAGATTAGGATGTTGACATTCCCATTACTATTGTATTGGAGTCTGTCTCTCTCTTTAGATTTAGTAATATTGTTGTATGAATCTGAATGTTCCAGTGTTGGATGCATATATATTTAGAATTCTTATATTCTCTTGCTATATTTTCATTATATATAATGACCTTCCTTATCCTTTTTTTATTGTTCTTTACTTACTTACAATCTGTTTTATTTAAGTATAGTTACTCCTGCTTGTTTTTGGTTTCTCTTTGTGTAGAATATCTTTTTACCTCCCTTTATTCTGTCTATATCTGTATCTTGACAGGTTAAGTTTTTCTTGTAAGCAACATATAGTTGGATCATTAAATCAGTTTAGCCAGTCTTTATCATTTAAGTGCATAATTTATTTACATTCAACATTATGACTGATATGTGAGTTTTTGCTCCTGTTTTATTGTTTTGTATATTCTTTTTTCCTTTCTCTCTTATTGTTTGTCATTGTGATTTGGTAGTTTTCTGTAATGCTACCATTTGTGTCTTTTCTTTTCCTCATTTATGTATTTGCTTTACCAGTGAGTCCAGTGTTTTCATCATGGGAAATGTCAACCTTTTGTTTCCAGGTTTAGGACTCCCTTGAGCATTTTTTATTGGATTGGTGCAGTAGTAATGAATTCCTTCAGCTTTTGCCTGTCTGGGGACGATTTTCTGCTTCATTTACGAAGGATAATTTTTGCTGGATATAATATCCTTGCCTGGCAGGTTTTTTTTCCTTCTAGCACTTTGAATATATCACCCTATTCTTTCTTGATCTGTAAGGTCTCTGCTGAGAAATTTGCTGTTAGTCTCACAGGAATTCCTTCCTGAATGACTAGGCACCATTCTCCTGCTGTATTTGGAGTTTCCTCTGTCTTTGACTTTAGAGGGCTTATAGTGTGCTGTGGTGTAGACTTTTTTTTTTTTGCACTGTATCTTTTTTTTTTTTTTTAAAGATGGGGTTTTACCATGATGGCCAGGCTGGTCTTGAACACCAGACCTCAGGTGATCCACCCACCTTGGCCTCCCAAAGTGCTAGGATTACAGGCGTGAGCCACCGCGCCCAGCCTACACTGTATCTTTTTAGGAATATCTGGGCCTCCTGTATCGGTTATTTGAAACTCTTGCTAGACTTTAGGAATCTCTGGGCCTCCTGTATCTGGTTATCTGAATCTCTTGCTAGACTTGAGAATTTTTCATCTATTATTTAATTAAATACATTTTCTAACCCTTCCACTTTCTCTTCACTTTTTGGGGCCCCCAATTATTTAAATATATGGTATCCTTATGGTGTCCCATATGTCACAAGGGTTTGTTCACTCTTATTTTTAAATTTTTATCTGACTGTGTTATATCAAAAGACCTGCCTTCAAGTTATGAAATTCTTTCTTCTGCTTGATCTAGTTTATTGTTTAAGCTTTCAAATGTATTTTGTATTTCATTCAATGAATTCTTCAGTTCCAGAATTTGGTTTTTATATAATATTTATGTCTTTGGTAAATTTCTCATTCATATCCTAAATTGATTTTCTGATTTATTTGTATTGTTTTTTTCAGAACTCTCTTGTATCTTTAGCACAAGTTTCCTTGGTATAAAATTTTCTATTTTTTTTTCCCTAGGACGTTATGTATTGTCTTTTGATTGGCATCTGTTACTGGAGAATTAGTGTGTTCCTTTTGAACACAATTATTGTGTCACTTTTTCTTGTGTTTCTGTATTCTTATTTTGATATCTGCACATCTAGTATAACACTTTTTAAAATTTTTTGAATTTGCTTACATACAAAAGGACTTTTTCCTGAAGATGTACCCATAGTGTTGGTTGGTTAGGTCACTTTAGCTTTGATTCTGGGTGCATGCTATTGTGTAGTCTCTGTAAGATTTTGTCTGTAAACAGTGTCAGTGGTATCTGTAATTTCCATTATGGCTTAGGGTGTGCTTCTTAGTGGAAACTCTGATGATCTGTCTCCACAGTGCTATTGGTCTTCCTGTTAAATACTGCTTTCCAGTCCCTTCTGCTCCATGCCCCAATACTCAGCTGTCACTCAGTTATCATTGTCACTACAGAATTAGTTGAGAGACTCTGAAGAAGAAATGAGAATCTCCACTGTGGCTCTTCCACCCCAACTACCTTCCTTATTACCTTAGCCCCAAATGATCCTCCTGGTGCTTCTGGGTAAAATGCAAATCACTGAAACAATGACTGATAATCCCCAAAGAATCCCTAGTCTCTGGAAACCACCCTCTATCAACTGTTCCTGAAACTGGCTAGACACGGCCTGATCCCTCCTGTAAAGTTCCTATCATACTCCCTGGTCTGATAACTGCTTTCCAGTCTTCTCTGCAGGCATTTCCAATTAAAGGTGTCTGCTAAAGAGGCTCTGGCTGATTGTCTTCCCCCAGGAGTTCTTGTGTCTTTACATTCAATCAAGTGTATGTGAGTCTCCAGGTTGTGCCAAGGTGTGCATCCAGCTCCCTTTTCTGATTCCTATCAGTGCATCATAAAAGCAGTAGTGACCAGAGAAGGGGGTTGTCTCTGCAGGCTAGGCTGCATCTGCCTCATTGCACATGGTCCACAGGGACTATGATTGTGCGTGTGTGGTCCCTCACACCAGATGATGGGGTACTTTATTACATGAGGATTTCTGCTGTGATTTGTCAATAGCTCTGTCCTATCTTACAGGTTCTTTGTGTTATTGTTTATGCCAGTTGTGTGTGTCTGCTGTCAAACATCTTTTCCATTGTGGATGTGTCATATATATGCGGGGATCCAGGCTGTGTTGAGGGGTATGAATATTGCATAGCTGTCACAGTGTTCTCAGTGTGTATCTGGGGCATCCGCAGGTTGGGCTGAGATGCACAATAAGCCGTATTAGGCTGTGGCAAATGCTAATGAACAAACGTCTGGGCAACTTCAATGGAGGAATAATAAAAAAAAAAGCCATGCCTGTAGGTTATAAAAGAGACTATGATATACACTAAAAGTCACATGGATACATTTTGGATCCTCAGTGCAACAAATCTGCCTTAAATAACACATTTTTGAGACAATTGAGTACTAATAACAGATTTTATAAAGTTTTACAATATTTTTTATTTTGTGTGCTGAAGTCATTGGAGTTATAAAAAACATTGGAAATCATACTGAAGAGCATATGAATTAAATGACATGATACCTCGATTATAAGTAAAACAACCCAGTAATATGTTTGGAGATAGATGAAACAAGAACAGGTATGAAATGTTCAGTAATAAGGATCATAATCATTTTATCATTACTGATCATTGAAAAATGGTCATGGGGCTTCATAACACATTCCATTTGTTCACGTTTGAAAATATCCATTAAAAGGTATACTATGTGTTTGTATCAATCATTTCACTTGTTAAGATGGATAAATTAAAAGGGCAGAAAGAATTTTTTTGGTTTCAAAAGTTTAAGCTTATATCTAAATATCAAACTATACTTTAAATATACCACTTTATTTAAATGTCTATTAACAGATGAATGGATAAACAATCAGTGGTATATCCATAGAACAGACTATTACTCAGCAATAAAAATAATGAACTATTCAAATAAACCATCACTGAAAAATCTCAAAATAATTATGCGATATGAAGAACCTTAGAATTTTTTTTTTTTTTGGAAGGTCATGCTTTGTGATTACAACCACATAAAATTTTAGGAAATGTGTCAGGCGCGGTGGCGCGTGCCTGTAGTCCCAGCTACTCGGGAGGCTGAGGCTGGAGGATCTCTTGAGCCCAGGAGTTCTGGGCTGTAGTGCGCTATGCCGAGCGAGTGTCCTCACTAAGTTCAGCATCAACATTGTGACCTCCTGGGAGCAGGAGACCACCAGGTTGCCTAAGGAGGGGTGAACCGGCCCAGGTCGGAAACGGAGCAGGTCAACACTCCCGTGCTGATCAGTAGTGGGATCGCGCCTGTGAATAGCCACTGCACTCCAGCCTGGGCAACATAGCGAGACCCTGTCTCTTAAAAAAAAATTTAGGAAATGCAAACATTTGTTTACATTGTGTTAAGAGAAGAATAGAAAGAAAAAAAGAGGAAATGCAAACAAAGTGAAAGTAAATAAATACCTGGAGGGCTGGGGACATCAGAGACAGGTTAGATTATAGAAGCGTATGGGGTAATTATGAAGATGATGAACTTGTTGCATGATCATAGTAGTTTCATGGGTTTATATATATGCCCCACGTTTTGCACTTTATGCGCAGGATTTTGCAGGTTAATTGTACCTCAAAGTTTTTAAAAATGCAAGTGGTTTAAAATAAGTCTAGATTATCCCACCCTTCAGAAAACCAGAAAGTTTGACAACCCTGTGTTTACTCCATCATCTCTCTCTTGTCGCCCTAGAAAGAGCAGTCCTGCATCAGTAGCAGAAAATACTGGTGACCAAACATGATCATTTCTTAGTCAACAGGAAGGCTGGCTGGTCACAAAACCCATATTCCTAAACTAAAGGCATCTGCCATCTTTTTCTTGACAATGCAGCAATGACCTTACGGTGAAATGCAGAGGTTATAGGAGTCCACAAAACTTTCAGTTCATTAGCTCTGACAGTTACCTCAGCTGTAGAAAGTGCAGGTACAGAGGTCCTAAGAGCTGCTCTCCTTGCTCCTCCTGCACAGCCATAGTCACTGAAATATTTGTGGATGCACTTTTAGAAGAGGAATGTTCCCTCTAGTTTGCTGCAGTCTCCTCCACTGCTTATTAATGCAGAGTATCTGTAGAAATTACAGTTTCCTTTGGCACCTGTAGTCTTACAAATAGCCAACTGGGCCGGGCACAGTGGGTCATGCCTGTAATCCCAGCACTTTTGGTGGCCGAGGCGGGTGGATCACAAGGACAGGAGTTCAAGACCAATCTGGCCAACACGGTGAAACCCTGTCTCTACTAAAAACACAAAAATCAGCTGGGTGTGGTGGCAGGCGCCTGTAGTCCCAGCTACTCAGGAGGCTGAGGCAGGAGAATCACTTGAACCCGGGAGGCAGAGGTCATAGTGAGCCGAGATCACGCCACTGCACTCCAGCCTGGGTGACAGAGTGAGACTCTGCCCAAAAAAAAAAAAAAAAAATAGCCAACTGAATTCTGGAAATCAGGACACATGTCTCTGTTGCAGGACATGAGAAATAGCTTCTTTTTAACAACGTTGGGCATTATGTGATATCCTTTGAAAACAAACCAATGCATGCTTCTCCCAGAATCACTGTAGGTTGTCAGAACATTTACACCCTCCTCAGGGTGATCTTTGGAACTACAAAAAAATCCTGGTATCAAGGCCTCAAACTAGGACCACAAGCCCCTGCAGTCTTTCCTACAAAGCCATCTGCAGAGTGTGACTGCTTCTGATACCCCATATGTTGCTACAACACCAATTCAATTTTCTAAACTAAGTGGGTGTCCTACAATTCAATTCTGACACTACCCATTTAGCACAAGAGCCCATATAGGTCCATCCAGCCTTCAGCAGTTCCGGATCAAATCTTTGTTTAAATCCCATCAATTTTTACTATATGCATTCCATTTCCTAATACTTTTCTAAAGACTTTTCGCTGTTGAAACCTACTAGATTTAAAGCCACCTGCAAAGGGAAAAAAATATGCTGGGTCCAACAGAGAGCAAGTCTGAGACCTCTCTGGTCAATAAAAAGGTAGTCCATGTGAGAGGAGGACAAACCCAAGAAACTGCTGAAATCCTGCTGCACTTGAAAGTCATGTCTCTTGACTTTGCTCCCTCTACCCTCCCCCATTGTCTCCTTATTAAGTTAATTAGTGGTGTTGATATCCATAAGACCCACACAGAGAACCTGAGACATAAGGCTTCTCAGACTGGTCAATTTTGTAGCAGTTAAGATTACAAGGGGTACCCATGCAAAGGGGACCTCTTTCATCACAGCATTTGCCATAATCTGAGAAACAGACATTTTCAGTGGGTGAATATCCTGGTCATCATAAAGCCAGTCCTATAGGCCCTGCATAGAAAGTGTATCACCTGCTTCCACTTGGGTATTCCACTTGGCATTTATAGGGGAGTCTGAAGTGTCCCTTCTCAGAGTAAACATACTTGACAGTGGCTTTTATCCAGTTCTACAGCAGATTATTGCCACATAAATAAACCACTGTATGTGTGGATCATGTATAGCCATCTGCAGTGTGTTGTGAAACTCCCTGTGATTGTTCAAGTTAGCTGTGGGTCCAATATCAACCCAAACCTGTTTCTCCATTCTGCAGCATTCAAAGCCAAAAAGATACCATTCCTAATTTAGTCACTCTCACACTTCATTTTAGTAAAGGTTCTTCAAACTGATGATGCTGTTCTAAAAAACAAAATAACCGTTTCTCATTATACCCTCTGATTTCAGTGGTTTCTTGGTTTTGTGCTTCCTTCACATGGACTACCTTCTTATTACCAGTTAGGTCTTAAAGGTGCTCTCTGTTATCTCAGTATATTTTTTCCCTTTGTGGGTGGCTCTGAACCTAGTAGCCAAAGCTCAGATAAATGAAATTCTGAGCTTGGTCAAGCATCATGGTCTGACTTGGCACTCTTTTTAAATTTTAGCTATTTTGGCTGGGCACAGTGACTCATGCCTGTAATCCCAGCCCTTTGGGAGCCCTAGGTGGGAGGATCACCTGAGGTCAGGAGTTTGAGACCAGCCTGACCAATGTTAAAAAACCCCGTCTACTAAAAATACAAAATTAGCCAGGTGTGGTGGTGCATGTTTGTAATCCCAGCTACTTGGGAGGCTGAGGCAGGGGAATCACTTGAACCCTGGAGGTGGAGGGTGGAGGTAGCAGTGAGCTGAGATTGTGTCATTGTACTCCAGCCTGGGCAACAAGAGTGAAACTCTGTATCAAAAAAAAAAAAAAAAAATTAGCTATTTTGGGTAACAATAAATACAGGATTATATGTTTGGCAGGTTTTGTTTGCATTTCCTTACGAATCCAATGAGCCATCGACTTGGAAGTTGGATCTATAACCATTTCTAAAATCTGGTAATTTTTGCCTTTAGTAACTGATCACAGAGAAGATTCAGTTTCATACCATGGATAATTAGATGGCTATCCAGGAACTAAAGGTTCCTCATTTCCCCTGTTATCCTTTGTCTTTCAAAACCAAGTTTCTATGAGTCAGGGCCCTTCTACAAATTCCCACATTTTCTGACACCAAATGTGTTTTTTTCTGACACCAAATTTGCCATTTCTTCATCAATTCTCTGACAAAAATTGGGTGACCTACAAATTTAGTTCAGTTCTGGCACTACTTACCCAGTAGCACAGACCTCACAAGGTTAAGAATTTAATCCCACAAGACTGTCCTCACTTCGGATACCAGATGCAAATGAGGTCTCCATGCTACCTACACTTCTACCAGATGTACTACAAATTGTTCTCATGATCCACCCCCAACCCCCACCAAGTCTAGTAATTTGTTGGAATAACTCACGGAACTCAAGAAACTGCTATTTTTACTATTAGCTTTTTATAAAAGAATACAAACAAGCAGCCAGATGAAGATGAGGTCAGGGAGAATCCCATGTTTAGAAGCCCTTGTTTCCATAGAGTTGCTATGCAACCCGCTCCTAGTACATGGATATGCTCACCAACCCAGAAGCTTCCCAAACCGTGAGTTTAGCGGTTTTTAATTCAGATGTTATTATGTAGACTTAATTGACTCAATCGTTGGTCACTGGTGGTTGAACTCACTCTTCAGTACCTTCCCTTACCCCAAGGTTGGAAAGACATCATGTTTTTCCCTCAGAGGCACATAAAGTTGAGACTCTCAAAAAAGCTGCTCACCCCTTCACACTGGCAGCACCTGGTTTTATTCTCAGCCCACCACATACAGTGAATAGAACTGATTTTTTTTTCTAAGATGGAGTCTCACTCTGTCACCAAACTGGAGTGCAGTGGCGTTATCTCGGCTCACTGCAACCTCTACTTCCCGGGTTCAAGTGATTCTCCCACCTCAGCCTCCCTAGTATCTGAGATTACAGGTGTGCACCATCACATCTGGCTAATTTTTGTATTTTTAGTAGAGACGGGTTTCACCACGTTGGCCAGGATGGTCTCAATCTCCTGATCTCATGTTCCGCCTGCCTCGGCCTCCTAAAGTGCTGGGATACAGGTGTGAGCCACTGCGCCCAGCCAAGAACTCTTAAGATTAAACATGACTTAGGTCAGGTGCCTAGATGACCAGCCTGGCCAAGACAGTGAAACTGGTCTCTACTAAAAATACAAAACTTAGCCGGGCGTGGTGGTGGGTAGCTATAATCCCAGCTACTTGGGAGGCTGAGTTAGGAAATTGCTTGAACCCGGAAGGCAGAGGTTGCAGTGAGCCAAGATCGCACCACTACACTCCAGCCCTGGGTGTCAGAGTGAGACTCAATATAAAAAAAAAAAAAAAAAAAAAAAAAAAGATTAAACATGACTTAATAAGATTTTTATTACTGCACAGACCAGAACAATGTGAGGCACAGTTTGTTGATCTATGACTTGGAGGCTAGAAAATCCATTAGAAAATACCATGTGAGATAATACCATGAAGAAGGAACATTTTATAAGCCACCAGGAGTATCTTGACTCGGTCCTTTGGGCCAAAACTAGTGAGAGATAAGAGAGTAAGAGTCCACTGAGGGATCAAACTATGATATCCTCCAGACAATGGGAGAGAGAACCAAACATTAGTCTTCTCTAAGCATGCTCTGGTGACTGATGTGTAGACCTTCCGGGTGATATGGGTAAGATGGCTTCTGCGACAGAACCTAGCGATCACATAATTCTGGCAAGAGTCCTGGACAGGTTAAAGTGCAGAATGCAACTCCTGAAAACGTCTCACATACCTGGAATTAATGGAGAATCTCCTGAAAATGGATGTTCAGATGTATGAAGTTCAAATTCAAGCAGATGCCTCCATCACAAAGGCTGTCTAGTGCTGTCACGTTGACAAAAAGACGCACCTTCCCGGAAGGTCTAAAGTCATTCTCCTGTGGAATTTCTTGTGTTGAATAAGGCCAGATCTTTGGCTAAAAGCTTTCATACATTCACTTAAATTCATGAAAATATCTGGGTTGTAAAGTTTTTGGTGTTAAATTAGACTACAAACTGGATTGGCTGTATTCATGAAGCCTTTATCTGGTGTGGTTTATGGTGTTGACTCAGGCTGTGGTTTGGCTAAAGCATTTCCCACATTCGCTGCATTCATAAGGCCTTTCTCCAGTGTGAACTCTCCAGTGTTGACTGAGGATGGAGCTTTGGCTAAAGGATTTCCCACATTCATATTGGTAAGGCCTTGATGCAGTAAGAACTCTCTGGTGTTGAACAAAGCTTGAGCTCTGTCTAAAGAATTTCCCACATTTGACCGGGCACGGCGGCTCACACCTATAATCCCAGCACTTTGGGAGGCCAAGGCACGTGGATCACAAGGTCAAGAGATCGAGACCATCCTGATCAACATGGTGAAACCCCATCTCTACTAAACATACAAAAATTAGCTGGGCGTGGTGGCACATGCCTGTAATCCCAGCTACTCGGGAGGCTGAAGCCGGAGAATTGCTTGAACCCAGGAGGTGGAGGTTGTGGTGAGCCGAGATTGTGCCACTGCACTCCAGCCTGGGTAACAAGAGTGAAACTCCGTCTCAAAAAAAAAAAAGAAAAAAAGAATTTCCCACATTTGGCACATTTATAAGATCTTGCTCCATGTGAATTCTCTGGTGCCAAACAAGTTTGGGTTTGTACCTGAAAGTTTCCCCACATTGATACACTCTTTTGGCCTTTCTCCAGTGTGAGTACACCGGTGCTAATTTATATTTTAACCTGAAGGCCTTCCCACGTTCACTGCACTCAAAAGGCCTCCCTCCATTGGGGACTGTCTTGTGCTGAACAAATGTGTGCTTGCAGCTGAAGGTTTTCCCACATTCACTGCACTCACACCGTCCTTCTCCAGTGTGGGTTCTCTGGTGCTGAACAGGCGTACATTTGCGGTGGAAGGCTCTCCCACATTCACCTTTGTCACTCTGAAAGGCCTCCTCACACTCAGTACACCACAGTGTGGCTTCGCTTCTTTGGCAGTGGCCTGGTGCTAAGGAAGGCCCTCATAAGCCAGGGAGCCACTCCCAGCCTCTCCACACGTGAAGGGTTTTCCTGATGCATAGACTCTGTAGCTCTTCCCAAAGGAGGCCCTGTCCATGTCTTTGCTGTAAAATTTCTCTCCACTGTGCTTTATCTGGTGTTGGTAAAGATTTGCAATGAAACGGAATTGTTTCTCACATGCCCACATGAGTACATTTTCTGCCCACTATGTATTCCTTGGTGCTCTGCCTGGTATAGAACATCTTCCGTAATAGGGACACACATCTCACAGAGACAAGCCTTGTGGGCTGATGAATGTGCTTTTGGAGTCCACAGAATCACACTGCTCAGAAGGTGCCTCATTATACACTCCACCCCAGCAACCTGAAAGCAAATACTGGTGAGGTACATGCTGTCTTTGTAGGCAGGAGGCAGCCATATCACAAAGGGGTCTGACACACCGAAGTCCATTACCTTGTGTACATGGAATTGTATAAGGCTACTATGGGTACATGGAATTGTTTTCAGAATGGAGCTGGAATCAGGTTGAGGAAGGGGCTGCTTTGCAGTACTGGGACTTATAGAGGTCACAGAAGTCAAGAGGCCTCACAAGAAGACGGATATACAGCCAGACATGGAGGCTCATGCCTGTAATCCCAGCACTTTGGAAGGCTCAGGCAGGTGGATCATGAGGTCAGGAGTTCAAGACCAGCCTGACTAAGATGGTGAAACTCCGTTTCTTCTAAAAATACAAAAATTAGCCAGGCGTGATGGCGCAGATCTGTAATCCCAGCTACTCAGGAGGTTGAGGTAGAAGAATCGCTTGAACCCGGAAGGCGGAGGTTGCAATGAGCCGAGATCGCGACACTGCTCTCCAGTCTGGGCAACAGCAAGATTCCATCTCAAAAAAAAAAAAAAAAAAAAAAAACAGAAGGACATAGGGATGGGTGCAAAATAAATGAGAAGAGGCAGACGTGGCTTCCACCTTACTCCTCTGAGAGTTATTTCCAGCAGGGCCTTAGTTGTTGGTGACATGTGAATTCTGTGCCGAAGGTTTTATCCAAGAGCAGGAAAATGCAATTGCAAATGAGTGGCATTCAAGGACTGTTTAAGGATATTTGTATACCATTTGAAATATGATGTGTGGGTCAAAGTTGCAGATCACAGCTGCCATATCCTTGTTTCCCCACTAAATCTTCATTAAAAGCCCAGCCCCATTAGTTCCTGTGCCAGGCATAGTGACTCTCACAGATGACCACCTTTGCCCCTGACCTTATCCAGGGGAATTAGGAGAGAAATGGGTGGCACATGGAGGCAGAAAGTTGGCAGGAAAGCCAGGTGGCGGAAGTCAAGAGTAAACACAAGCTGTCAAAGTACCAAGAATGGGGAAGAAAGGCAGAAATTAGATGTGGCCACCAGCACTAGCATCAAAACACTTGTCTGAACAGGTTCCTAGTATGATGTGAACACAGCCCTGATGTCAGGCCCTTTCCCAGCTGCCATTCAGCAGGGCCAGGCCCTCTCTGAGCCCATCTTGCCATGGCTGGAGTTATGTCCATCCCGTGATACACAAAGGACTCTCTCCTTGACCCCAGTTGAGCAATTACATGGATCTTGGATAATGCGAGTCCTAAGGAAAAGACAGGACAGGTTAAGGACCAGCACTAGGCCAGAACATCTTATCACATGACAAACCACAGAAAACTAAATGTTACCAAAAAAGAACTTCAGATGAGGGTCTCACAAGAATTTGCCTTAGGACACATAACTAGCACCTGTACACATCAATGACTGCAATTCTAGTACAGGCAGGCATGAAGAACCGTCAGCTAGAAGAAGGGACCAATCCTTGGGACACAAAGATACCATGACCTCAACATAGTCACCCAGTCAGGAAGAGGGCAAGCGAGAGGGGTTCCATTAGTCTCACTACAAGAGTGCTGACCCCCATTTTTCCCTACAGCGCTTTGGGGCAGCAGGTTTTGGAGCTGCAGGGGAGAAAAGAGGGGAGTGCAAACAACCCAGCCCTATCATCAACAGCACCTGCTCTGGGAACTGAGGAAGAAAGCAGCACCCACAGCTTAGATGGGAGGACAGAGCAGCCCTGGGGAAGAACGGAAAGATAAATTCAAGCCCGTGGCAGCGAGGTGAGTGTGAGAGCCTTACCCGGTAAGGGTATAAGTTCAAAGTGCTCCCGCATCACACTGTGGTACAGGTGTCTCTTAAGCCTCATCAAGGAGAACCCATTCCTCCTGGAGAATTATACAGCCACGTCCTCAAAGATTACATTGCCCTGTCGTGATGGGGACAGATGAAACCACAGTCTTTCTCTTTCTCTTCTTTCTTTTCCTTCCTTCCTTCCTCTTTCTTCCTCTTTCTTTCTCTCTTTCTTCCTTTTCTTCTTTCTTTTTCTCTCTCTCTCTTTCTCTCTTTTGATGGCCTCTCACGTCTTGTTCTGTTGCCCAGGCTGGAGTGCAGTCGCACAATCTTGGCTCACTGCAGCCTCTGCCTCCTGGGTTCAAGCGATTCTCCTGCCTCAGCCTCCTCAGTAGCTAGGATTACAGATGCGTGCCACCATGCCCAGCTAACTTTTGTATTTTCAGTAGATATAGGGTTTCACCATGTTGGTCAGGCTGGTCTCAAACTCCTGACCTTGTGATCCGCATCGGCCTCCCAAAGTGCTGGGATTCCAGGCATGAGCCACCGCACCCGGCCCACCATCTCTCTTTCAAGGACGCACAATCTATCTCCACACATCTATTCCATGCCCATCCTCCTCCCAAACTCCCAGTGTCAGAGACATACCGTGGATGCTGTTCTCATGGTTCAGTTAATCCCTGTGCGTGGTCCTTAGCAACTACAGGCAGGTGGCAGATAGATGCCACCTGGGCTCAGGAACTGTACTGCAAGGCGCTGCTCCTTCCTACCAGGCAACTTCCCTGGGGTCCTCCCCGTCATGCCTTACAACACAACTAGCATCACCTATCATCCTTAAGTCCCCAGGACTGGGGCCCTGGGGCCAGCAGTTCATACTCCCTTTCCACAGGCACATCGTTCCTTAGACTGCACCTCTCATGTCTCTGGACCCCATAGTTGCACTCCCACAGCTCTGCCACCTCCCTGCCCCATATCACAGTCATCTCCCTAGACACTGCATGTTACTCAGCACAAGGCATCCAGAGGGTATCTGGCAGATTCAAACAGGATCCAGTACTACCCAAGACCTCTCACGCAGCCCACTAGCAGAGACAGCCCCAGATGCTGCTGTGAAAGCCTTCCTGCCTGTCTCTGACTCTTGCCTCAACATTAGCTAACCAGAACCACATGTAAGTTTCAGACGCTCTTCCCTCTTCCACTTCTGCGCTGCACTTGCTGACCCCTCAGCAGCCGCACCCTTCCTCTCCCGCTGAATCCTCATTAAAAGCCCAGCCCCATCAGTCCCTGTGCCAGGCATGATGACTATCATACATGACCCTGACCTTACCCACCAGCAAGAACGAAACACCCCGGACATCACCAAAGCTCTACACAATTCCAGCAAGTCTGTAGAGTCGTGAATGAGCAGCAGCACCATCTGAGGGTCCTCTTGTCTCCATTATATGCCTTTGTACCTGTCTACTCTTTCTAGTCTTCAGTAAGCTAGAAAGATAAGAATAGACAAGTAAGATAAGATCTTTCTACTAAGAGCATCTCCGTATCTTTCTACTCTTCCCTTGGAAGGCCTCCCACCTGCCAGACCATCTTCCCGCACACAGTCCCTTCACGGCTACTTCTCTCCCGTCTCTATGTCTGTGATGCCCACCACCCCCAACCAGGTGCCCAAGCAAGAGACCTAGTCCTTGGATCTCATCTTCTTTTTGGCCTTCTAATAGCACCACCATGACCTGAATCACCCTCCTACATGTGATCCACAGCTCCACCTCGGTCCACACAGTAGCCACCACCTCTGGATGACGCCATCCTGAACCCCTCTCCAGTTTTCCAGGCCTGTATGTCCATCTGCTCACTTGATGCCACCACACCTTTGCTCTCTGAAATATGTAAGACTATTAACATGGGGGAAAAAAACCCCAAAACTGCTGATATCTCCAATGAAAATCACTCCTACTACTGACTATCCCACTTCAGTTGATGAAACTAGCTAAGATTAAAATATTTATTTTCGGCCGGGCGCAGTGGCTCACGCCTGTAATCCTAGCACTTTGGGAGGCCGAGGTGGGAGGATCACCTGAGGTCAGAAGTTCAAGACTCGCCTGGCCATCATGGTGAAACCCCATCTTAAAAAAAAAAAAAAAAATATATATATTTATTTTCCCCCTTCTACCATGTGATAACATTAAAACTTTAGTGTCATTCTTAACTCCTATCCTTTTCTCTCCTCAAAATCAGAAAATCCAGGCAGGCCTTCTTAAAAAATGGATCCAGAATCTAACCACTTTTCACCCCACTATACCCACCACACCGGTCCACACTATCAACAGTCACCTGAACTATTGCAGTAGTTTCCTCCAAGGTCATCCTTCTTCCTCTATCACTCCCAAAGTCTGTTCACTCTAAATCCAGGAGGTAGCTGTTTAGACCTAATTCAGATCACTTCCTTCCTCTACTCCAAACCTAGTAGACATCCAACTTCTCAGGCAGTCACATTCCAGGACTAAATCTTGCCCCCTGTTCTTTGATTTTAAAAGAAGAATGGAGATCTACTGTACCCTGTTCCCCGGTCAACTACATCTCCATGTAATTCCACATGCTGGTACCGTTTATTGAGATAACCTTCCGTACCTCTTCCATTTGTTGCCAGAAATAGAAACCCCTCCATACAACCCCTGGGCCTGGACTCAGGAGAAGTCTAGGGTATTTCTCTCTGGACTTGGAGTTTCTTCCAGGTTCCCAAATCCAAGGGCTGAGAGAATGGTAGGCAAAGAATTCCGGGACACACAATCCCAAAGATCATATGGGCGGGGCTAGAACCAGTATGAGCCTGGACCACCCTCCAGATCCCTGTGCATGCTCTGTGAGTGCTTCTTCAGCCATGGGGGCCTGTGGGCAGAAGCAGGCCATCGAAGCTGGGACCTCTTTCAATGTGCTCACACCTCCCCTGTACTTCTGCCCAGCCCCAGAGGCCAGGTGACCTTGGGCTGATGACTAAACTCTGTGCTGCGTCTTCCCAGCCTCTGTCTTGGATAAGGGCCCACCTTCCTGTGCCTCGCTGTCTGCACCACCCCATTCCAGTCTGTTCTCCGAGTGCCTCTTGGAAAACTCTGAAAACCCTAACTCAGACCGTGTCCCTCTTCTGTTCACAACCATCTCTAGCCCCCAAAGCCCTCAGAATGAAGGTACGAGTTCACAGCCCACCAGTGCTGGTGCGGCTCAGCCTCACACTCCCTGTTCCCTGTGAGCACAAGACAGACGCCAGGTTTCCTGAATATCCCCCCGCCCTCCAGCTCAGTCACACTCCAGATTCTGCCCTCGCTGGTTCCCCTGCCCGTCACACCAGGTATCCGAAATGGGGGCCCAACCTAAAGCTCCGGTTCTGAACCCTGGACCCACGCTGTGTAGTCGATAGCCATCTCAACCACAGATGCTGACTTGCATTCCCTACCGTGCACATGTTTGGCCCAGTTCAGCCTACCAGGGTCACCTCTCTCTCTCTGTCTCGCTCTTTCTCTCTCTTGCTCTCTCGTGTTGTATCCCATCCTTTATGCTCCAATAAATGCCTTGTCTGGGAAAACTCCTTTGGCCTCATGACAATTTCAATTGCATCCAGACCCTAAGAACCTATGGTTGGTAACAACATCATTCAAGTGCTACTGATTTTGGTAACTTAACAGTAGCCAGGAGAAGTGATGGTTTCCTAGATAATTTCACTCAATGAAGGGAAATTTATCTCTAACAGAATGTATCAGAGTCTGTAACTGTTAAACAAAGGATAGAGTATGTATGAAAATTAGGTTGAAGTTGATCACCCTCAAAAAGTAGACCTTGGGAATCCCAGTAATGGTTGAAATGTGAATCAGCAACATCTCAATGGTAAGTATCCACATTGACAGGACAGAGGTTCTCAAAAATGTAACAATGATATTAAAATTAGGCATACAAGAAGAACAGCTACTTTATAAGATAAATATGTTCATTTCATTCAAATTTTCAAATTTATTAACATAGTCTATGATATTTTTTACTCTGATACATGTGACCAGTTGCACTCACAGCTCTCCTGATATGGTTCTTTCTTTTTTCTTTAAAATCATACTCATAAAATTGGTCGAGATTTCAGTAAGCCATGATTGCACCATCACACTCCAGCCTGGGTGACAGAGTGAGACCTTGTCTCATTAAAAAAAAAAAAACACACACACACACTCATAAAATTGATACTTTAAAATCAATCAGTCCTTCTATATGCTTTCTCAAAAATAGAAGCTTTTCAATGAAAGGATCTTTATGAAACTTATACCTTATTTTGTATATGACATGTGACTTATGTACAAAAAAAGATTTGGGACGTATTATAATCTGTTTACATTCTAAATGCTGCACAAACTATTGGATGTCAGAAGAGAGAAAATACATACTTTCATGAGATAATAGGACAGGGAGCCATCAATGGTAGAAACAAAATGAATATCCGGTCACTATGCACTATGTAGGTGGGGGTCAAGGCCTCCCTAAGGATATGTTCACGTGTCATGCCATAGTGAGTGTATGGCAATTTCACAGAGCACTACAGGGAGAACAAGTGGAGAGGAATGGGTGAGACATGGAGGCCAGAGAGGTGTGAGGTAGCTTTTTCCAGAAATCAGAGGAAAATCAACAAGTAGGGGAAATGGAAGAGGCTGAACGTAGAAATCCAGTATAGCCTCTGGCCCTGGCCTCACACAATGGTGGGCACAGGAAAAATCCTGGTATGATTTGAACCCATCCCCAGTGTCAACTGCCACTCACAGGGGACTTGGGCCCTCCAAACATCCTTGTTGTGACTAACATCAAGTCTGACTGACTGCTAGTACTCTCCCCCCATCTCTAATAGGAGATGAAAATCCTCCAAGAAAGATAGGGCAGTTGAGTGGTCATCACTCCATCAGGGTGACCCACTCCTTGAAAAATCACAGGAAAACAAACATTACAAGATCTTGGGGTAGTGTTTTGCAGGAATAGCACTGTGGTCCCCGCCAGTAGTACTCATGTCAGTGTCTGTGATTCTGAACAGTCAGGCCTCAAGAAATGTCAGAAGAAAGAGGTAGACACTGGTCACAGACAAGCCATGGTGTGGACCAAGTCAACCAAGTAGGAAGGGGCTACTCTCTGTGGGTCTGTTTGAAGCTACAGTGCAGCAAGTGTTGGGAATTCTTGGGAGGAAGAGGAAACAGCACACACACCCCAGCCCTGGCACACTCAGCACGCACTCCAGAAACCAGGGAGAGTGGCCGTGTTCAATGACCCCAGTGTGAGAAGGACAGTGATGCCCACCAGGAAAGGTGGATGTCAGAGCCCAAACCAGGTTCAGCAATTCAGTTGGAATCACGGGACTCAGCATACAGTCATAATTGCAGTCGTAACTATGACATAGTCATGACTAATGTATTACCGTGAAAGGGTATAAGGGCACTCAGCAAAGGGAAAAGGCACCTGCAGCCAAACTTCTGCGAATCCTCTTGCAGTGGAGTCACACAGCATGCATTTAATTCTTCCAGCAGCAAGTTGTGAAAACACATCTGAAACGCTGTCTACCAGGGAAGGTCATCTGATACTCGGGGCTCAGAGTTCTTATTGAGAGCTGATGACCTAGGTGTCCTCTGCCTAGCATATAGCAAAATTCCAGATGCCTAAAAGAAAAGCAGATGTTCAGCATAAACTGTGCTGTCTACAAGGCTGGGCGCAGTGGCTCACACCTGTAATCCCAACACTCTTAGAGGCCAAGGCAGGCAGATCATTTAAGGTCAGAAGTTTGAGACCAGCCTGGCCAACATGGTGAAACCCATCTCTATAAAAAATACAAAAATCAGCCAGGTGTGAAGGCCTGAGACTGTAGTGTCAGCTACTAGGGAGGCTGAGGCAGGAGAAGCGCTTGAACCTGAAAAGCCGAGGTTGCAGTGAGCCAAGATTATGCCACTGCACTCCAGCCTGGGCAACAGAGCGAGACTCTGTCTTTAAAAAAAAAAAAAAAAGCAAAGAACGATGCTGTCTGCAAAAGCAGTTTAGGGACAATGAGTACCATTTTTTATCAGGGAATCCTGGGAACCATGCCCAACAATGACCACGCTTGTAAGGAGGCCTTTCTGTTTTTGTTTTGTTTTGTTTTGTTTTTGTAAGGAGGCCTTTCTGTTTTTGTTTTGTTTTGTTTTTTGTTTTGTTTTGTTTTTTTTGTAAGGAGGCCTTTCAAAGAATAGCAATCTTGGGTCTGCTTTGTCGACTTTTTTCTGCACACCTCTTCTAAATCTGACCCACAGATTTGCTTCAGCTCACACACAAACTGCTATCTTTCCATAAGAATTAGAGCACTTTTCATACATCTGTTGGCCTGAATGATACGTTTTCTGAGAATTGCACAAGCTTTTTGAACAATTGTCTTTTATAATGTTGCCTTTTTACTATTAAAATAATAAGATGCATAGAAATAAGATACGGAACAAGAAGTAAGGCTCTAAAGTGGGTGCAGAGCCTAGGGGTTTGGAATTGTTTTCAGGATTGTGAACTTTGAATTGGATTCAGAAAACAAATGTGTTTTCTGCAGTTTTTGCATAATATTTCTGGGTATCAGATTATTATATCTATGTTGCCTGGGATTTGTTGAGAGATTTGAATCTGTGAGGTGGTGTCTTTCTTCTCTGTGCTCAGCAAATTTTTTTATCCCTTCATATGTTTTCTCCTCCTCATTCTTGCCCTCTTCACTTGTAAACTTCAATCAGTTGTATGATAGGGCTTGAGAGAGAGAGAGATTGATTTTGGGCTTGAGAGAGAGAGATTGATTTTCATGCCTTTTCCTTTTATAGCTAAATTTCTTGAAAGAAGTATCTGCATTCTATCTCTCCGTCCCTCTCTCCTTGTAGATGGCCACTCATTGCCAATGGGCTCCTACCTAATGTTCCATTAGGAGCACTTTTAGCTCGGTTAACAAAAGCTTATGCTCACTAAATTCAATAGTAACTTCCATACTTTAAAAAAATATCCGTCTTAGGCCGGGCGCGGTGGCTCACGCCTGTAATCCCAGCAATGTGGGAGGCCGAGGCGGGTGGATCACGAGGTCAAGAGATTGAGACCATCCTGGCCAACATGCTGAAACCCCATCTCTACTAAAAATATAAAAATTAGCTGAGAGTGGTGGCGCGTGCCTGTAGTCCCAGCTTGAACCCGGGAGGCGGAGGTTGCAGTGAGCCGAGATTGCGCCACTGCGCTCCAGCCTGGAGCCTGGCGCCTGGCGACAGAGCAAGACTGTCTTAAAAAAAAAAAAAAAAAATCCATCGTAGCATCTTTTGTTGCTTTTGGGCTTTTTAAAAAAATTTTGAGACAAGGTCTCCCTCTCTCACCCAGGCTGGAGTGCAGTAGTGTGATTATACTCACTGCAGCCTCGACCTCCCAACTTCTAGTAATCCTTCCACCTCAGCCTCACAAGTAGCTGGACCTCCAGGCATATGTCGCCATGCCCAGCTAATTTTTAAAACCTTTTTGTAGATACAGGGTCTCTCTGTTGCCCTGGCTAATCTGAATCCTGGGCTCAAGTGATACCCCCTTTTGGCGTCCCAAACTGCTGGGATTATAGGCATAAGCCACTGCATTCTCGTGGTCTTGAAATTTATTCTGTACACTCCCAATTTTCTTTTCCCTTTTACCTATCAATGGCTCATTTTTCAGTTGTTTCGTAAGATCCTATTTCTCTTTCCACCTCACAAATAATGATGTTTCTTTGGGATTTGACAAATTATGAGTTTAACAATTGGGGAGAAGCACATAATCCATTTAGAGCCATCTTGGTTTGCGAAGTCTGCTGACCAGATATCTGTATTTTCTGCTCCCCTCTTGGGCAAGTTTCCCTCATAACTGTTACTCCCAGCTCCTTGAGAAAGCCTTGTTAGTCACCAGTAATTGTTTCTGGTAATAGGCAGAAGAGACCAGAGTTTTCCAGAGTTATTCTCAACTCCTCAGGCAGGCACTGTCATTACTGCACCAGGTGATTGGATAATCACAGCTCTGGAGGGAAGTGAGATTAGAAAATTTCAAATTATGTCTTAAGAGTTTTGCTGCCGCCAGGCACGGTGGCTCGTGCCTGTAATCCTAGCACTTTGGGAGACCGAGGTGGATGGATCCCTGAGGTCAGGAGTTCAAGACCAGCCTGGCCATCATGGTGAAACCCCATCTTAAAAAAAAAAAAGAGTTTTGCTGCCTGTCACCACCTACGTTATCACTGTTGACAACATTTTAGGTGATTATAAATCAGTCTCAGAGACAGCTGAGAATATCAGGACAGTAAGGAGTAATATCTGGGAAAGTAACTCTTCTTGACAGGGGTGGTACAGATACACAGACACAAGCTTCCACATAAAGAGGAAGGATATTTTCTTTTTTTCTTTTTTTTCATAAGATGGGTTTTCACCATGTTGGCCAGTCTGGTCTTGAACTCCTGACCTCAGGTGATCTACCCACCTCGGCCTCCCAAAGTGCTAGGATTACAGGCGTGAGCCACCGCGCCCGGCCGAGGAAGGATATTTTCTAAGGCATGACCTAGACTTCTCAAGAGAAGCTGCAGGTAAGATACTCCATGTCCACCTCTGATTTCTGCCATTTTGGTTGGTGTGATTATCAGTAACATTGGTTGGCGGTGTGGAACACGGTAATGAAGAGACCTGATTTTTTTAGTTACTTCAAGAGATAATTGTGTGGTTAGAATTTTAGGCTTTGCTTGCAGGAATGACTAGAGTCTTACCATTGTTATGTCCATGTGTCATGAGGAATTATATAAAATTTACTAAGTTCTCAGATCGTGGGCAGCCACTATGTATTTGAATGACAATCATTGGAATGTGAACATTTAACTCTCTGTGCCCCTGATGTGATTAAAGGAGACAGTGCTTGTTTCTCTATAGACACCTGTGGTCCTTAAAACGATTTCTCCCTGGCCGGGCGCGGTGGCTCACGCCTGTAATCCAAGCACTTTGGAGGCCAAGGCGGGCAGATCACCTGAGGTTGGGAGTTCAAGACCAGCCTGACCAACATGGTGAAACCCCATCTAAAAAAAAAAGAAAAAAAGAAAAAGAAATTTTAAAAATAAATAAATAGTTCTCCCTCTCAGAGAAAGGAGAGCAGTCTTAAATGGAAAGATGATTTCACGAATGCAGGTTTCAGAAAGAAAAGTTATCCAGTGTCTTTAGCAGGTGTATGATTCTAACACAGCCTGGGATGGGTATCTCTGGTTTGTATAAATGTTTTCTAATTCTCCAATCTATTTTTTCACATTCTGTTCTTTCTATTTTCTCACCCATATCTCCCTATGCCTCCCAGTATCTCTCTCTCAACAGTTGATTTGGTGAAGAGCTGAATTTGGTGTGTGTCTATGTGTCTGTGTATGTGTGTGTGTATGTGTCTTGCTAGGGAGGACACATTTAAATTTCATAGCAGAGAAGGGGAGAGATGTCTACTGATACATGGCACAGTTAATGATATGAGTAGGCTGGGAAGCTAAACCCTACAATTTAGCAAGGAGGGAAAAAATACAAATTGACATAACTTATGACTGCTCAGCTAACTGGTGAGAAACTGGGACTCCTACACAATTCACTGATACTTTGACTACAAGATTCCATAGTTGTGTCTAGAGTTTATCAAATTGCCACTTGCGGGAGTGACTGTGAACCCTGCTTGGCTTGACACCAGCATAAGTAACGTGTGACGTAGGGGAGTTCGACAATGCTCCTCTGAATAACTGGTAAAATGCATGTTTTTTTTAACATTTCAGTTGTCATTACCTCAATCCAGAGCTCCGCCACCTTCTGTAGCACTACTGGAGCAGCCTCAAAACATCCTGCCCTCATCTGACGTGATACTTCCAAGGGGACATTGCCCAGATTGTCCACTGCTATGTTATGTGTTGGTTAATATGACCAGAATTTGTTTTATTTCTTGAAGGCTACAATATGAACTTCCATTTGGGAACTCTTTATTTAGTATCATAATATATGTTTTGCATTAATGCCAAGTTTTTTGTTTTTTTTTAATGGAGTCTCACTCTGTTGCCCAGGCTGGAGTGCTGTGGTGTGCTCTCGGCTCTGCAACCTCTGCTCCCAGGTTCAAGCGATTCTCCTGCCTCAGCCTCCCAAGCAGCTGGATTACAGGCGCCTGCCACCACGCCCAGCTAATTTTTTGTATTTTTAGTAGAGACGGGGTTTTACCATGTTGGCCAGGCTAGTCTCGAATTCCTGACCTCATGATCCACCCGCCTCAGCCTTCCAAAGTGCTGGGATTACAGGCATGAGCCACTGTGCCCACCCCTAAATTTTAATATATAAATTTTATGCAATAATTTGCTTAGTAGTAGAGCACAATCATTTTTCACATTTAGTTTTCTAATTACTCTTTCAATATTTTAGTATAATCTTCCAGTTCACATTTGTTGGTCAAATTATCCTATGAATAATATAAAAATAAACATTTAGAAAATGGTTAGTTTTCTAAACCATGAAAACTAATCAAAATTGTGATGTTGTTATAAATTCATCATGTGACATTGGAGCTCCTTCCAACAGTCATATCCAGGGACAGAGGGTGTCTCTGTTTACTTATGGATTCTAGAACTACATTTTCACTATTCCTGTAATGCACACTTCTTGTTAATCATTATTCAAGGGTTTCGTGGAAATTTAAGGATGTTGTGAAGTAAGTATTTTAAATATATTTTTATACCAATGGCTGCTGAGATACATATGAAAACCATTGATTTTACATGCAGCATTTTTCTTTCATTTATGTATCATTAATTCTACTAAATTTTGAATTAATCCTCTACATAGACAAATAAGGTAATTATATCCTCTGTAAATAAAATTATTTTGTGTTTTTCCTTGACAGTGTTTCATACTTTAATTTTCATGCCCAGGCAGTGGTGTTTACAACTAATTGATCACCATTAGTTACAGCTTTCTTTGTTCCCTCTCCATTCCTACTGCTTCACTTAACTAGTCTCAAAAAATAATTTTCATGCTCTATCGTTTGGGGTAGACTGTAAAGTTTTTGAATATTTTCTGTGATAGTGGTCCTTGCAGATTTGCACCTAAGTGAAATAAAAGTGCATCGTTGGCTTCACCCTCCTAATATGGGACTGCATTTACAATGAATAATCCAATTTGATCATAGTGAATTGTTCTCCATTCTACTATAGGCTATTCATACTGTAATTTGTATTGCTACCTTTTCATACAAATAGGAGACTGCCCTATGGCATATTACTTAGTTGTCAAGTAAATATTTGAGCACTGTGTGGAAATATATTGATACATAGGTAGACTAGAAAATGGTATATTTTATAAGGATAAGGTAATATGGGTACATATAATTAGAAAACCCTACACAACACACTCACACACACACACACACATTTAAATTGAACCTTAGAGAAATACAAATAATGTTGCAGTGAGAAATTTCCTTGATAAAATACACCACTGGCCTTTTTTCCAGGATTTTCTGACTCTGAATGAAAGTATCATTGCTGTGACTGAATGCTGTCCACAGACCTGACAATGGGAATCATCTTTATCTCAGACAGGATTGGAATCAACTGGGCAACACCTTGCTCTTCTGTTGCTACGTCTTCATTTCTTGCAGTGGTTGGAGGTTAAAGCCCATGGATTGGATTCTCAAGCACCTGATTTTAGCCAACGGTTTGGTTCTTCTCTGTAGAGGAATTCCTCAGACATTGGCAGCTTTGGGGATGAAATATTTTCTGCATGATTTGGGATGCAAATTAATTTTCTATTTTCACAGAGTAGCAAAATAGGCCCAAAATGAAACAACAGCTATACTTTCACCATACTGTCCTCTCTGAGGCTTACAATGTTTGGATCTCCACGAAAGTTACTTACCCCTTTAACCTGGCAGAGTCCTATTACGCTTCCAAACTACTCCATAGTGAATGGAACTTACAAAATTAAAGGTACTTAAAGAAAAAGGACTTTATCACTGCAGAGCAATGCAACGTACAGTAGGCAAATCCTGCTTTGATGACTTGGAAGTTGAAAATACTTGATGACAATCATCACCTGAGACAAACAGTGTCTCTGAAAAAGGCAAGCCTACTCTACAAACAACTAGCAGAACTCAGATTAGGTCCCAGGGCCAAAAGTGAGGTACAGTCATGCCCTAAGCATCAGAAAGGAGGGAATGAGTACCCCCTAAGAGCTCAGACTACTCATGATTTCTTCCAACTAATAGAAGAAGTCTGCCTCCCTGAACACGTTGGGACAGTGATTGACACATACTCTTTGGATCACCCAGGTAGTAGAGATGAAATGGCTTCACGTACAGAAACTGGCAGTGACATCAATCTGATAAGATCCCTGGACAGGTTTAGCAAGTAAAACAGCTACATATGCTTCTCAGATACCTCAAACTTATGAGGAATCCATAGATGTTTGTATACATGAGATTAAAATCAGGAGGAGGCTTTTCTCTAAGACTAGCTTCTAGCATCATCATACTAAGGAAAAAGCATATTTGCTGCATATTTAAGGGTTTTGTCCTATGGAAACACTTTAAATGCAACTAAAGAATCTGCTATATTAGCTGCATATGAACTTCCCCGTGATGAAAGAAGCCAGAGCAAGTAAAGAATTTGCCACATTCACTGCACGTGAGTTTTCCTGTGATGAAAGAGGCCAGAGCTTTGGCTAAAAGATTTATGGCTGAATATGGTGGCTCATGCCCATAATTCCAGCACTTTGGGAGACCAAGGTGTGTGAATTGCTCAAGCCCAGGTGTTCAAGGCCAGCCTGAGCAACACAGTGAAACCCTTGTCTCTACTAAAAATACAAAAATTGGCTGGGCGTGGTGGTGTGCACTTGTGGTCCCATCTACTTGGAAGGCTGATTGATGTAGGAGGATTGCCTAAGCCTGGGAGGTCCAGGCTGCAGTGAGCCAAGACTGTGCCACTCACTGCATTGCAGCCTGGGTGACACAGTAAGGCCCTCTCTCAAAAATAAATAAATAATGAAGATAGTAAAGAGATTCCCCACCTTAACTGTAAGGCCTTTCTTCAGCGTGAACTATCTTGGGCTGAATGAGGAAGTATTTGTGAGTATTCCACATCCACTGCACTCATAAGGCCTTTCCTCAGAGTGAACACTTTGATGTCGAATGAAAACTGATACCTGCCGAAAGGATTTCCCACATTCACTGCACTCAAGGCCTTTCTCTGTTGTGAACTCGCAGATGCCGGAGGAGAGCAGAGCTTTGCCGAAAGGACTTCCCGCGTTTGCTGCACGCATACAGCCTTTCTCCAGTGTGAACTCTCTGCTGCTGCATACGGTGACTTTTGTGCATAAAGGATTTCCCACATTCATTGCACCCATAAGGCCTTATTCATTATGAACTGTCTCCTGTCGAATGAGAACAGTTTTGCAACTAAATTATTTCCCACAGTCACTGCACTCATAAAGTCACGCTCTAGCGTGAGCCTTCCTGTGTTGAATCAGGCTGGAGCTGTAACTAAAAACTTTCCCACATTCACTGCACTCATAAGGCCTTTCTCCAGTGTGAACCCTTTGGTGTTGAATGAGGTTAGATTTGCGGCTAAATGCTTTCCCACATACACTGCATTCATAAGGCCTTTCTCCAGTGTGACACCTTTGGTGGTGATTGAGGTCATTATTGCAACTAAATAATTTCCCCCATGCTTTGCACTCAAAAGGTCTTGTCCTAGTGTGAGCTCTCCTGTGATGAGAAAGGTTATTGTGGTGGCTAAAAAATTTCCCACATTCAGTGCACTCATAAGGTCTTTTTCAGTGTGAACTCTTCGATGTTGAATAAGGATAGATATCTGGTGAAAGTATTTGCCGCATTCACTGTACTCATAAGGCCTTTGTCCAGTGTGCACTCTTTGCTGTTGAATGAGTTTAGTTTTACCACTAAATGATTTCCCACATTCACTGCGGTCACAAGTCCTTGCTCTAGTATGCATCCAACTGTGTGTGTAAGCAGAAACTTTGTCTAAAAGATTTCCCACAGTCACTGCACGCGTAAGGCCTTGTTCCAGGGTGAGGTCTCCTGTGACGACAGAGGTTCCCACAGCAGCTGAAGGATTTCCCACATTCACTGCACTCATAGGGCCTTTCTGCAGAGTAAACTCCTTGGTGTTGTATGAGTACACATTTCTTGCTAAAATACTTCCCAGACTCAATGTATGTGAAAGGCCTTTGTCCCGTGAGAACTCTGCCGTGTCGAATGCTGCTGTGTGGTCTCACTGCTGGGAGTGGCCTGACGCTGGCGAAGCCTTGAGGTGGCTGGGAAGTCCCTCACGCCTTCCCCAACGCTGAAGGGCTTTCCTGATAAATGGAATCTGCAGCTAGGCACACATGAGGCTTGAACTCCATCTGTTTTAAAGAGTTTCTCTCCACTATCAGGCCTCTGAAGCTGATGAGGATTTGCTCTCAAGCAGAAACTTCCCGATGCCCCATCCGAGTGTCATTTCTGTGCAGGGTATGTGGCTTGGAGCTCAGCAAAGTGTAAAGTATCTCTCAGGAGTGGGATACAAATCGCACAGGAGTCACTCATGGGTGCACGGCCTTGGCTTTGGAGTCCTGACCTGTGAGAGTCCTCCCACAGAAACACTCTCTGCAGAAGGTGCTTCCACATCCTCGGCTCCACACAAACGGCCTGAAAAGAAAGACATTTGGATGAAGTGCAGGTTCAGTCTGGTGGCAGGGAGGAGTCCCAGCAAGACTGTGTGTCAAACACAGTCCTGTGTCATACGAATGTTCTCAGGATGTGAGTTGCTGGCAATTTGAGAAAAGGAACTCGAAGGATCACAGGATGGGGCCGGGCGTTGTGGCTCACGCCCCAAGCCACGCGTGTGTGGGCGCAGCGCCAGCAGAGTCCAGGGCTCCTCCGCTCTCCCGTGGGCTCAACGGAGACGCCGCCGAGGCCGGGTTTCAAAGTGGACTGGAAAGCGTTTCAGGAGGGCCGCGCCAGCCTGTGTCCGCGGGGTTGGGGAGCGGCCAGGAAACCGTGGGCACCGGGGCCAGGTGAGTCGTGGGGCCCGCGGAGCCCGAGGGGCGGTGCCCGCTAGTGTGCGGGGCGCCCTGGCCTCTGCTGGGGCTGTGCCCACACGGGAGGCGGGGGGAGGCGCGGGGGCAGCCCGGGAATTGCATGCCACCTCTGAAAACCCATCCGGTGCGAAGGGAAGGCCCAGGCGGCGCCAGCCACGCCGTGGATACCCCAGAGGCTGGGCTGCTGGGGACCACAGGGGTCAGGGCGGCAGGACCTGGCGCCCGGAGGCCAGAAGGCCCATGGGGCGGGCCGGCGGCTCCAGAGCTCTCAGAGTCACCAACTGGGTGCCCACCTCTGGCACCCGCCCCCCGCCGAGACACCTAGGTCCAGCCAGCCCCAGCACCGTCATACCTGCGGGGTCCCCGTGGCCCCGGCTATTCCCGGTGCGGGCCAGTGGCTACTTTCCGGGGGCTCTGTGGCATCAGACTCCTCTCGTGTGGTTTGCTGGCGGAATTAAGTTCCACGTGGGTGTAAGCCTGAGGCCTCAGTTCCTCTCCTCCCCAGATCCTGAAGTCGTAATCCTCCAAAACCTGCCCCGCGCCACCCGCTTGCTCCCCTGGATCCCTTCTGTGGAGGCGTCAGAGGAAGAATCCACGTCACCTTCCGGACAGAGGCACATTTTCAGAAAGTCGTCTCCACCGGCCCTGGCTGGGGAGGTCCTGCTGGTGTGCTTGAGGGGTTCGCGGCTCTCAGAACGCGTCCTTTCGTCTGTCATCCCTTTGTGTAGCCAAGGCTCCTCCGCACGTGGTGTCCGCTTTCCCTCTCTTTCCCTTCTCCCTTCCTTCCTGTTCCACTCCATGCATTCCTTCACAAGCCGCCCTCACAATTATTTGGTAAGACATCCGGCTTCCTCCCCGCCACCAATTTCCCAGGATGAAACAAAAGTATTTTGTAAAAGCAGTTTTAGGTTCACAGCAACAGTGAGCAGAAAGTAACAGTTTCCATATACCCCATTTCTCCACAATACATTCAACGCCCCCCACTTGTTCTTTCTTTCTTTCGTTCTTTCTTTCTTTTTTTTTTTGAGACTGAGTCTCGCTCTGTCGCCAGGCGCCAGGCTGGCGTGCGCTGGCGCGATCTCGGCTCACTGCAACCTCCGCCTGCCGGGTTCAAGCCATTCTCCTGCCTCAGCCTCCCGGGTAGCTGGGACTACAGGCGCACGCCACCACGCCCAGCTTATTTTTTTTGTATTTTTAGTACACACGGGGTTTCACCATGTTGGCCAGGATGGTCTTGATCTCTTGACCTCGTGATCAACCCGCCTCAGCCTCCCAAAGTGCTGGGATTACAGGTTTGAGCCACCGTGCCTGGCCCGTCCCCCACTCTTAATATCTCCAGAGTGGCACATTTGTTATACTCAATGAATCTACACCGACACATTGTCATCACCCAATGTCCATAGTTTACACTAAAGTTCACTCTCACTGTACATTCCATGGGTTTTGGCAAAAGCATGACATGCATCCACTGTGGTATACAGAATACTTTCGGTTCCCTAGAGCTCCTCTTAGTTCTAGCTATTCATCCCTCCTTTGTGCCCACCCACTAGCAACCACTGACCATTTTACTATCTCCATACTTTTGCCTTTTCCAGAACGCCATGTAGGAGGAATCAAACATTACATAGCTTTTGCAGATTGGCTCCTTTCACTCAGTATATGCATTTAAGGTTCCACCATGCCTTCATGACTTGATAGATTTTTCTTTGTAGTGCCGAACAACATTCCATTGTCTGGACGTACCACAATTAATTTACCCATTCACCTACTACAAGGACATCTGGTTTCCTTCCAAGCTCTGCCAATGATGAATAAAGCCGCTGTAAAATTCATGTACAGGGTTTTGCATGAAACATAAATGTTCGACTCAATTGGATAAATACCAAGAGCATGATTGCTGGATTATATGTGTTCCATTTTGTGAGAAACTGTTAAACCCTCTTTCAAAGTGGTTGTACCATTTTACATTCCCACCAACAATGAAGAATTCCTGTTGCTCCATATCCCTGGCAGCATTCGCTGCTTTCAGTGTTTTAAATTTTGGCCACTTTAGTAGGTGTGTAGTGGTATCTTATTGCTTTAATTTGCATTACCTTAAGGGCATAATGATATTGAGCATCCTTTCAAATGCTTACTTACCAACTGCATATCGTTAGGAAGGGGTCCAGGTCTTTTGACCATTTTAAAATTTGGTTGTTAATGTTGAGTTTTATGAAAGTTTTTTTTCTGTATCTTTAGGGTAACAGTTTATTATCAGATATGTCTTTTGCAGATATTTTCTCCCAGCTTGTCTTCTCATTATCTTGACAGTGCATTTCATGGAACAGAAGTTTTTTTATTTCAATTAAGCCAAGCTTAGCAATTATTTCTTTCTTTTTTCTTTTGTTTATCAATTATTCCTTTCATAGATCGTGCCTTTGGTGTTATATCTCAAAAGTCATCACCATTTCTTAGGTCATCGTAATTTTCTCCTGTGTTATCTTCTGAGTTTTATAGTTTTGCATTTTACATTTAGGTTTATGATCCATTTTGAGTTAACTTTTATAAAGGACATATAATCTGTCTAGGCTCATGCAGTCTTTCGTATGTGGATGTCTAATTGTTCTAGTAGCATTTGTTAAAAAGATCGTCTTTTCTCCATTGTTTTTTCTTTGCTCCTTTGTCAAAGATTATTTGACCGTATTTTTGAGGGTCTACTTCCGGGATCTTTATTCTGTTTCATGGTTCCATTTGTCTATTCTTCCAATACCATACCGCCTTCATTACTGTAACTTTAGTAAGTCTAGAAGTCAGGCAGTGTTAGTCGTCTGACTTTGTTCATCTTCAGTATCGAGTTGGCTTTTCTAGATCTTTTGCTTTTCCGTATAAACTTTCAAATCACGTTGTCAGTATTCACTAACTTGCTGGGATTTTGATTGGGATTGCATTGAATCTGTAGATCAAGCTGGGAAATACCGAGTCATCCTATGTATATATATGAATGTCTCTCCATTTATTTAGTTCATTTTTTATTTATTTCATCAGAGTCTTGTAGTTTTTTTTTTTTTTTAAAGATGGGGTTTCACCATATTGGTCAGGCTGGTCTCGAACTCCTGATCTCAGGTGATCCGCCCACCTCAGCCTCCCAAAGTGCTGGGATTACAGGCGTGAGCCACCGCGCCTGGCGAGTCTTGTAGTTTTTCTCATATAGATCTTGTACATATTTTGTTAGATTTGTACCTAAGCACAGTTCAAACCTGTGTTGTTCAAACGTCAACCTACTTAAGACCTCAAAACCCGAAGCCCCTCAGTCGCCCTGGAGAGCGGGAGACGCAGCTTCCTCGCTCTCCCAGCCGTCTGCTCGCAGGGCGCCGTCCGCCGCAGCCTTGAGGAGACTACATTACCCAGAAAGCCTTGCGTCGAGCGGCAGTACGTTGATCCAATGTAAATCCAGGAGAGGGACATTTCCGGGTGGGCGTACCCCTCGGAGCGGGACTGCCGGCGTCTTCGCAGCGGTCATTTTGGTTGCGCTCCGTTGCGTTCTATCCGTTAAGCGCCCTGGTGCGCCGCCTCAGGACTGAGGTGACGGACAATGAAGGCGCGAGAGTCAGGTCTGAGAGTCGGGGGCAGAGCCGCCCGCGAGGCCGGCCTCGGGATAGCGGTGCTCGCGTTCCCGCCCGGGCGCCCGCCGCTCCCGGTCCAGCTCCGCCCGCCGGCTCGGATGGCGACCGCCCTGAGGGACCCAGCTCCGGTGAGCGCAGCGGCCTCCGGGCCTCCCCAGACCGGTATTCTCAAGTCCCAAGTGAGGGGCACCTGTTCACGTCTCTGCAGCACAGGGTCGGGGACACTGAGGCTCGTGGGTGGGGCCCCTGTCTCTGACACCCGCTGTGGTGGGCAGGGCGACAAGGGATAGGACTGGCGCGTCCAGGTCTTAGACGGGCGACCGAGAAGGGGCCATTCAGGAGCCTGGACTCCACGTCGTCACTGCAGGGAACAAAGTTTGAGAGAGACGTGCCTTTATTCTTAAGGCCGCGGGAGCCACAGAGAGCTTGCGCAAACGGGAGATGCCATGTGAGTGAGTTAGGATTTGAAAAATCCTCTGCAGGCCGTTCAGTGGAAGAAAAGACGAGAGAGATGGATGAGGACGTTGAGGCAGAGGGAGGTTGACTATTTGTCTAAAGCCACAGAAACGGGTAAGAGGCCGCACTAAGGACTGAGGCACGCAGGTTAGACCGTCAACCGCAGTTACATGGCTCTGGGCCGGGACAGGGGTGCGAGGGAGGCCTGTGTCCGCGGAGCACTGCCGTGATCACATTCCTCTGAAGCTTGCGTCTTTCCTCGTGTTCTCATAGCTACAGAGGTGCTTTCGGAACCTGCATAGGTAAGCGGAGGTTCCTCACCCCCTCACGGGTCTGGAATGTCTCTCCCTCCCCAAACACAGATATTTTCTTTACATTTGTGTTGTCATGGGACTCCCCTGCCGTTCTCGCAGCCTTTGGTTTGGGAACCCTGGAGAATCTCTGAGCTCAGGGTCCTGAGTCCCGGCCAGTGTTTCCGTTTGGGGCAGCCAATGGAAAGAGGTGTGAAAGCTTATGATAGGAACAGGTAGGTACCCGCTTTGGGAACTCCTTGGAGATGACGCTGAGCTGGTTCCGGGAACTGTAGGTTTCCTTTATTTCTGTGAAGTCTGGCACCTGTCGTGAGGCAGTTGGAGGTTGGGATCAGAGGAGGGAGGTTTATCTAATGCAAGTGTTGACAGGATGCAGCGTGGAAAACAACACGATTACCAGTGGGAATGTGAGGAGAGAGCAGGGGTCAGTGACACTAAGGTCTGATGTCTCTTCTGACTTGGGGAGCTTGGGAGGAGAAGGGGTGGGGACATGGATTTTGAGCCTTGCAAAGTGAGACTGTTGATGGTTTCAACAATCCCTGTTATGCTAGGGAAGTGTGACCTTCGAAGATGTGGCTGTGTACTTCTCCTGGGAGGAATGGGATCTCCTGGATGAGACTCAGAAACACCTGTACTTCGATGTGATGCTGGAGAACTTTGTGCTTACGTCCTCCCTGGGTAAGGCCCCTCATTCTCAACCCTTGCGCCCTGGATAGGATCTGCGCTGCTTTTCCTCAGGAACAGCTCTGTCCTCTGCGTCCTTCCCCAGTTCCCTGGGTAGATGTTGGGGACTGAGTGCAAGCCTACTTCCCTTATCATCCTGGCCCAAAAGCATCTTGGGGAAGGATTTGGGATTAGTAGTCTTAAAGTAAACCTAATAGATCCCACCTGACTTGCCTTCTCCCTGTCTGGTGACTTTCTAGGTCTATGGCACCCAGGTTTCCCACCCTTCGTGTACCTGACATTTATTTGTGCTTGACTGACATGAAATGTAGTTACCGTCATTGTCACTATTTATACAGACTGTTCTTATAGAAACCTCCTCCAAAGTGTTTTTGTTTTTAATTGTAAAATATATATAACAAAATTTACCGTTTTAATCATTTTCAAGTATACAGTTCACTAGCATTTAGTACATTCACATTGTTGTGCAGTCATCACTACCATCCTTCTATAGAAGTTTTTCATCTTATAAGACTGAAACTTTGTACCCATTAAACAATAATTCTTCCCATCCCCTGGCAACCACCATTTTACTTTTGGTCTGTATGAATTTGTCTATTGTAAGTACCTCATATGAGTGGGTTCGCACAGTATTTGTTCTTTTCTTTCTGGCTTACTTCACTTAGCATAATATCTTCCAAGTTTCATCCATGTTGTAATATTTATCAGAATTGCTTCTTTTTAAGGCTGAGTAATATTCTTTTATATGTATTACAGTTTGTTTATCCATTTCTTCATCAGTAGACACAGGTTATTTTCACCTTCTGGCTGTCGTGAATCATGTTACTGTGAACATGGCTGGACAGATAAGTCATCCAAATTGGTGTGAAGTGATATCTCATTGTGCTTGTGATTTGCAGGTTACTGATACTGAGCATCTGTTCATATGCTGATTGGCTGTTTGTGTATCTTCAAATGATATTCTTTATTCAAGTCCTTTGCCTATTTTTAAATTGTGTTTTATTAATTATAATCAATTAGAAGTATTAAATATAACTTTTTATTGAGCTGTAAGAGTTATCTGTGTGTTCTGCATATTCCCTTATCAGATATGTGATTTGCAAATGTTTTCTCTTATTCTGTGGGTTGCCTTTTTAGCATGTTGATAGGATCCTTTGATGCACACTTTTCTCATGTTGACGAATTCAGTTATACTGCTTTACTTTTATTGTCTGTGCTTTTTATATCATATCCAAGGAATCATTGACAGGTCCAATGTCATGAAGGTTTTTCCTTGTATTCATCTAAGAGTTTTATGGTTTTAGTGCTTACATTCAGATCTTTGATTTGTTTTGAATTAACTTTTATATGTGGTGTCAGCTAAGGGTCCAACTTCATTCTTTCACACGTAGGTACCCAGTTTTCCTAGCATTTGTTGAAAAATCTGTCTTTGCCAGGTGCAGTGGCTTACGCCTGTAAACCCAGCTCTTTGGTAGGCTGAGGCAGGCGGATCATGAGGTCAAGAGATCAAGAACATCCTGGCCAACATAGTGAAACCCCGTCTCTACTAAAAATTCAAAAATTAGGCTGGGTGCGGTGGCTCACGCCTGTAATCCCAGCACTTTGGGAGGCTGAGGTGGGTGGATCACCTGAGGTCAGGAGTTCGAGACCAGCCTGGCCAACATGGAGAAACCCCATCTCTTTAAAAAAAAAAAAAAAAAAAAAGAATTGAAAAGAAAAAAATAATAATAAAAAATAAATAAAATTTAAAAGTTAGCTGGGCAGGGTGGCGCGCACCTGTAATCTCAGCTACTCTGAAGGTTGAGGCAGAAGAATCGCTTGAACTCAAGAGGCTGAGGTTGCAGCAAGCCGAGATCACACCACTGCACTCCAACCTGGTGACAGAGTAAGACTCCATCTCAGAAAAAAAAAGAAAAGAAAAATCTGTCTTCTTTCCCCATTGAATGGTGTTGCCCTCCTGTTCAAAAATCATTTGGCCAGATATTTGAGGGTTTATTTCTGGGGTTACTTCTAGTCCATTGGTCTCTATGTATATCCTTATGGGACTAACACACTGTTTTAATTTCCATAGCTTTGCAATAAGTTTGGAAATTACGAAGTGTGAGTCTTCCAACTTCCATCTTTTTCAAGATTGTTTTAGCTATTCTGTGTCTCTTGATATTTCACGTAAATTTTAGGATGGATTTTTCTATTTCTGCAAAATTATGTCATTTGGATTTTGATAGATATCATATTTTCTATAGATTACTTTGGCCAATATAGACATCTTAACAATATTGAGCCCTCTAGTCCATGAACATGCACGTAATGTATTTTCATTTATTAATGTTTTCTTTAATTCTTTTTAGCTATTTTATTTTATTTTATTTTTGAGATGGAGTGTCACTCTGTCACCAGTCTGGAATGCAGTGGTGCAATCTCTGTTCACTGCAACCTCCATCTTCCGGGTTCAAATGATTCTCCTGCCTCAGCCTCCTGCGCAGCTGGGATTACAGGCATGTGCCACCACGCCCAGCTAATTTTTGTATTTTTTGTAGAGACAGGGTTTCACCATGTTGGTCAGGCTGGTTTCGAATTCCTGACCTCATGATCTGCCCGCCTCGGCCTCCCAAAGTGCTGGGATCACAGGTGTGAGCCACCGTGCCCAGCCCTCATTTTAGCAATATTTTGTAGTTTCCAGTGCACAAGGCTTTTACTTGTTTGGATAAGTTAATCTTTAATGTTTTATTCTTTTTGATATAATTATAAGTGGAATTGTGTACTTTTCAAATTGTTCATCGTTAATGTATAGAAATGTAACTGATTTTTGCATGTTATATTTGTATTCTTCTATTTGCTGAGTTTGTTTATTGTAACAGTTTTTTGGTGGAATCTTTATGGTATTTCATGTATATCATCTGTGCACAGGGATAATTTCACTCCTCTTTTCCCATTTTGGTCCCTTTTCTTTCTTTTTCTTGCCTAACTGCTACATTGAACAGAAGTGCTAAAAGTGGACATCCTTCTGTTGTTCCTTATCTTAGAGAAAAAGCTTTCAGTCTTTCATTGTTGAGTATAATTTTAGCTGTGGGTTTTGTTTTGTTTTTGCATATGACTTTTATTATGTTTAGATAAATTCACTCTATTCCTGGTTTGCTGAGTTTTCCAAACAAAAAAAGTGTTGCATATTGTCTAATGCTTTTAGTGCATCAGCTGAGGTGATTGTTTTAACTTTTTTAAAGATGGGGTCTTGGCCAGGCGCAGTGGCTGACGCCTGTAATCCTAGCACTTTGGGAGGCCGAGGTGGGTGGATCACCTGAGGTCAGAGGTTCAAGACCAGCCTGGCCATCATAGTGAAATCCCATCTTAAAAAAAAAAAAAAAAAAGATGGGATCTTCCTATGTAACACAGGTTGGTCTTAAGCTCCTGGCCTCAAGCGATCCTCCAGCCTCAGAATCCCAGGTAGCTGGGATTATAGGTGCAAGCCACCACTTTGATCAGTTTTTGTTTTTCGAACTATCCTTGCATTCCAGAAATAAATTTTAGTTGTTCTTAGTACAAAATCCTTTTAATATGCTGTTGAATTCAACTTAGTAATATTTGATTGATGGTTTTTGCGTTAATAATCATCAAGGATATTGGTCTGTAGCTTTCTTTATTTTCTTTTTGAAACAATCTCTCTCTGTCACCCAGGCTGGATTGCAGTGGTACGATCTTGGCTCATTGCAACCTCTGCTTCCAAGGTTCAAGTGGTTTTCCTGCCTTAGCCTCCAGAGTAGCTGGGATTACAGGTGTGCACCATCATGCCCAGCTAATTTTTTTGTATTTTTAGTACAGATGGGGTTTCACCATGTTGGTCAGGCTGCTCTCGAATGCCTAACCTCGTGATCCACCTGCCTCGGCCTCCCAAAGTGCTAGAATTACAGGCGTGAGCCACCGCACCCTGCCCCGTAGCTTTCTTTTCTTATACTGTCTTCGTGCCGTTTGGAATCAGGGTATAATGCTGGCTGTATAGAATGAGTTAGAAATGTGTGCTATGGTTTTTGAGAGATTTTGAAAAGGATACGTGTTCTTAGTTAAATGACTGGTAGAATTCATCTGTGAAGCCATCTGGTCCAGGGCTTTTCATTAAGGTTTGTCAATTTTTTTTTTTTGAGATGAAGTCTTGCTCTGTCACCCAGGCTGGAGTGCAGTGGTGTAGTCTTGGCTCACTGAAACCTCACTTTCTGAGTTCAAGCAGTTCTGCCTTGGCCTTCCTAGTAGCTGGGGTTATGGGCACATAGCACCACACCTGGCTAATTTTTGTATTTTTAACAGAGATGGGGTTTCACCATGTTGGCCAGGCTTGCCTTGAACTCTTGACCTCAGGTGATCCACCCACCTCGGCCTCCCAAAGTGCTGGGATTATAGGCATGAGCCACCGTGCCCAGCCAGGTTTGTCAATTTTGTAACTTTTTCAAAGAAACACCTTTTAATTTTATTTTTGTTTCTATTGTTTTCTCTTCTCTGTATTTATCTAGGCTTTAGTCTTTATTATTTTTTTCCTGTCAGCTTTGGTTTTAGTTTTTTCTTCTTTTTATAATCTCTTAAGTTGTAAAAATAGATTGTTGAGGTCTTTATTCTTCTTTTTTTGAGACGAAGTCTCACTCTGTTACCAAGCTGGAGTGCAGTGGCACGATCTCAACTCACTGCCACCTCCACCTCCTAGGTTCAAGCAATTCTCCTGCTTCAGCCTCCAGAGTAGCTGGGACTACAGGCATATACCACCATGCCTGGCTAATTTTTGTATTTTTAGTAGACATGGGGTTTCACCATATTGGCCAGGATGGTCTTGAACTCCTGACCTTGGATCCGCCCACCCCAGCCTCCCAAAGTGCTGGGATTACAGGCGTAAGCCACCATGCCCAGCCACTTCTTTTTTAATGTAAGTGTTTATAGCTACAAGTTTCCCCTTTAATACTGCTTTTACTGCATCTCAAGTTTTAGTAGGTTATTTTCATTTTCATTCATCTCTTAAGTATTTTCTAATTTCCCTTGTGATTTCTTTGTGGCGCCGTTGGTTGTTCAATATTGTATTAATTTCTACACATTTGTAAATTTTTTAGTTTCCTTCTGTTAAGAGTCTCCAACCTCATCCCATTGTGGTTGGAGAAGATACTTTGTATGACGTGTGTCTTTCTAAATTAGTGAGGCTTAATTTATGGTCTGTCCCGGAGAATGTTCTAGGTACACGAGGAGAATTTTATATTCTGTTGTTGTTGGGTAGAATGCTCTTTTTTTTTTTTTTTTTTTAAGACGGGGTTTCACCATGTTAGGCTTGTCTTGAACTTCCAACCTCAGGTGATCCGTGCGCCTTGGCTTCCAAAGTGCTTGGATTACAGGCATGAGCCACCACGCCTGGCCTCTTTATATATTTTTTAGAGCTAGTTGGTTGTTTAGTTCCTCTGTTTTCTCACTTCTCTGATTGTTCTATCCACTGCTGAGAATCAGATATTGATGTCTCTAGCTATGATTGTAGAACCATTCATTTATCCCTTCAGTTCTGTCCATTTTTGCTTCATGTGTTTTTTTGTTTTGTTTTGTTTTGTTTCATTTTTTTTATATAAAGACGGGGTTTCACCATATTGGTCAGGCTGGTCTTGAACTCCTGTCCTCAGGTGATCCGCCCACCTCAGCCTCCCAAAGAGCTGGGATTACAGGCGTGGGCCACCGTGCCCAGCTTGCTTCATGTGTTATGATAGTCTATTATTAGGTGCATACATGTTTATAAATGTTACATCTTCTTGCTGTATTGAACCTTTTATTAGTATGTAATATCCTTTTAAATCACTTTGTACCCTTTTTGGTTTAAAGTCTCTTGTATGATATTAGTGTAGCCTTTCTTACTCTTTTTTGCTTACTATTTGCATGGAATATCTTTTTGCAAGCTGTCACTTTCAGCTTGTTTATATCTTGGATCTGAAGCAAATCTCTTGTAGACATCATAAAGTTGGATCATGGGTTTTGGTTTCCGTTTTGGTTTTTTTTTGACCCATTCTGCCAATCTTTGTCTTTTGGCAGAGTTTAAGCCATTTACATTTAAGGTAATCACTGGTAAGGAAGGGCTGACTTCTATCATTTTTTTTGTTTTCTCCATATCTTACAGCCTTATAGCTTTTTTTAATCCTAATTTCCTGCATTACTGCTTCTTTTGGTTTTGGCTCCTTTTTTTTTTTTTTTTTTGGTAGTGAGATGTTTTAATTTCTTGTCATTTCCTTTGTGAACTTTTTTTTTTAATGGAGTCTCACTCTGTCACCCAGGCTGGAGTGCAGGGAGCAATTTTGGCTCACTGCAACCTCCACCTCTCAGGTTGAAGCAATTCTCCTGCCTCAGCCTCCTGAGTAGCTGGAATTAAGCATGCACCACCACACTCAGCTAATTTTTGTATTTTTCGTAGAGACGGGCTTTCACCATGTTGGCCAGGCTAGTCTCAAACTCCTGATCTCAGTTGATCCACCCATCTCGGCCTCCCAAAGTGCTAGGATTACAGGCATCAGCCACCACACCCAGTTCTTTTTCTTTTTCTTTTTATTTTATTTTTTGTTTTTTTATAAGACGCTGGTTAGCAAACACCCAGTTCTTTGTATACTTTCTGAAGCTCTTTTTGTTTGTTTGTTTTTTTGAGACGGAGTCTGACACTGTTGCCCCGGCTGGAGTGCAGTGGCGCTATCTCAGCTCACTGCAACCTCTGCCTCCCGGGTTCAAGTGATTCTCCTGCCTCAGCCTCCCAAGTAGCTGGGATTACAAGCGCCTGCCACCACACCCAGCTAATTTTTTGTATTTTTAGTAGAGATGGGGTTTCACTATGTTGGCCAGGCTGGTCTCAAACTCCTGACCTCATGATCTGCCTGCCTTGGCCTCCCAAACTGCTGGGATTACAGGCGTGAGACGCCATGCCCGGCCCTGTAGCTCTTTTTTTTAATGGTTACCATGGAGATTACATTTAACATCCTAAAGTTACAACCCTCTAACTTGAATTTATACAAACTTAACCTCGTTAACTTTCTTGTGTTCTTTTTTTTTGTGCCAATTTGTTCTGGGCCAGTATTACTTGCTCACATGTCCTGTCTTTCCCTTAGGACTTACATCATCCTGGTCTCGTGTAGTTGCTCAACTAGGGCTAGGGGAAGTGTCCTCTGTTCTTCACAGGATGTTCATGCCTCCAGCCTCAGCAAGATGGGATTAGAGAGGGCCTCACTCAGATGAATAGCACTTGGGAAAAGGCATGTCATCAGGTCTGTGTCTAAATTGCACCAGGAACCTGTCCTGTTTGACTTGTTTTGATGCCATCACCAGAAACACCTCAATTCGACCTTCTCTTCTTCATTCTTTTTTTTTTTTATTTTTTTATTTTTTATTTTTTTTTAAAGACGGGGTTTCACCATGTTGGTCAGGCTGGTCTTGAACTCCTGATCTCAGGTGATCCGCCCGCCTTGGCCTCCAAAGTGCTTGGATTACAGGCGTGAGCCACCACGCCCGGCC
>CAUYQU010020507.1:0-13036 GCA_963574635.1 Cheracebus regulus | reverse complement strand
GGGGGCGCCCCTTCCCCACAGAGCTGGGCCTTCCCGGGTTCAGCTGTGCTTTCTCCGTCCTCAGCGCTTCCAATTGCTGTTCTCCTTGTGGGGATGGGACAGGCCGAGCCCGACTAAAAGGGCAACCAGTCCCGTACACGCCGCACTGAGAAGCGCCGCGACGGCCAAAAGGATTGCGCTGGTGACCCGTGTTGCTCCTTCTCCGGGAATCTCCCAGTCTGTGGGCATCAAAAATTCGTCTGCAGTTGCGGCATCCACTCACTCTCTGCGCGTTCACTGGGAGTCACAATCCCGAGCCGCTGCTACGTGGCCATCTTGGATCTCTCTCCACCTGGTGATGAAGTTTTTCTGTTTCTTAGTTTTCCTTTGGCAGACGCCCCTTCCCCACAGAGCCGGACCTTCCCGGGTTCGCTGTGCTTGCTGTGAAACTCTCAGTCCTCAGCGCTTCCAATTGCTGTTTCCCTTGTGGGGATGGGACCAGCCGAGCCTGTCCGTCCCGTACACTCTGTACTGGGAAGCGCCGCGCTGGGGCGCCAGCAAAACAGCCGCGCCGGCCAAAAGAGTCGCGCTGGCGACCTGTGTGGCTCCTCTGCCCGGAATCTCCCAGCCTGTGGGCAACAAAAATTCGTCGGAAAGTGCGGTGTCCACTCGTTCTCTGCGCTTTCACTGGGAGCTACATTCCTGAGCTGTTGCCAATCGGCCATCTTGGATCTCTCCAAAATAATCATTTAAATGAAAAAACTTTTCCACTCAAGTGAATACAATACACACTCCACCTAGCATGGTGAGTGGCTGATGAGCCACCCCAGCAGGCTTACATGGCACTGACTATGTGCCACGCACGATTCCAAGAAAGCTCACTGGTTATATTGCCCTACGCAATCCTCATGACAAGGTAGGTAATATTAACTTTCCTCTTTTACAGATGGGAAAAGTGAGACATGAAGAGGTTTAAAAGCTCACCCAAACTGAAATGCCTAGTAAGTGACAGACTCAAAATACGGATACAGGCCAGCATCACCACTGTGCTAGATGATACTCTCTCTAAAATCTACTGCTGGTTTTTTAGGTAACTTTACTCTCAGACAATGTAAAATGTCAGTGTACTGGGTTTTCATTGTTTTGCTACACTATAGCTTTAAACTCCCTCCTATTTTTCCTCCAAAAAAAAAAAAAAAATCTTAGGTAGACCCTTAATACACAGAAACTGATTAAAGCTGGGTTTCTCTAATTGAGGCCTGAAGTATAATGCTACCTAGTCGAAATCCGCAACCTAAAGATGAAAAGGTGCTTGAATTTCTTTAATAAATTGACAGGAAATGACAATAATAACAGGTACAATATTTCGAGCATTTTTAATGTGCCAGGCACAGGGATAATTATTTTATCTTATCCTGTAAAATCTCTATTTTGTAGATTCCTTTTGGCTTAGAAAAGTTAAAGAACCACAGTCAACAACTAATCAGCAGAAAGCCAAAGCTTCAAACCAAGCCTAGCTACTCTAAGGCCCAGTGCTTAATCACTGAGCTTTGTGAACTGAACAACTGCTCCACTGCAGGCTGAGTAACACTTCTGCCATATTCTGACCAGACTCCTTTAATGTTCTTCTGCACAAAAGCACAGCTAAGCTGCAGCAAGCAATGAAAACAGAAAGGCACTAGGGGATAGGTAAAAGGCCAAAGGGTTACTCTTTATCCTAGCCATCTATACAATGTAACTAGAAATCTTTTTCTTTATGTATCTTTAAGGACATGTAGTGTAAGTCAGTTATTTCTGGTTTTGGTTCCTTTTTTTTTTTTTTTATACTCGTTAAGTATTTAATCGTGCATGATGTTATTCAAGAGATACAATGATAACACTACTTACTGCATGCCTGATTTTATGTTTACATATGTTTAAAACGGAATTATTTTCTGTTCTGTTGCAATTTTTCTTCTACAAACCTGCATGGCAATATAACATAAAAGGGCATGAACTCAAGTTCCTCTGTTCTCCGTATCTAAAACTGTCCATGCTGAAATTCCTGTTACTCTGCCTTCCATTTTCCCCCACAGCCCTCAAGTAGTGCATCTCCTGGGAGTATCAACTAGAGGTAAAGGCATAGCCCAAAAGAAAAACTAATGGTTTCTTAATGACAAGCCCTAAACCCTCAAGTCTCTACCACACTTACATTTAGTGTAGATGTGTCTGATGTTTGGAAAATTCACAATACTTCAAAATATAATGCAGCCACCCTGTTAAGACATGAATCAGTAGGATTTAAAAGTTTTCTAGCTTTCTTAAGCTTTTGCTTTAACATGTCTCTTTATTTTGTACTCCAAGATGATGTTTTTATACTGGGGCAAAGCTTCATCCCAAACTCTAATCTTGTCACAAGTTTTAATATTTCTGGTTCCCTACTTCACAGGGGCAACTAAAGAATTTGTTTTTGTTTTTGTTTTTTTGAGGCAGAGTCTCACTCTATTGCCCAGGCTGGAGTGCAGTGGTGTGATCTCGGCTCACTGCAACCTCCCACTCCCAGGTTTGAGTGATTCTCCTGCCTCAGCCTCCCGAGTAGCTGGGATTACAGGCACCCACCACCACGCTGGGCTAATTTTTGTATTTTTAGTAGAGATGGGGTTTCATCATGTTGGCCAGGCTGGTCTTGATCTCCTGACCTCAGGTCATCTGCCCGCCTCAACCTCCTAAATTACTGGGATTACAGGTATGAGCCACCATGCCCTGGCCACAGGATTTGGTTTTAAAAGCCAAAGAAAGGGCTTAAAAGCCAAAGTGAAAATATCAGTAAGAAACAAGAATAAACAACCAAAGTAATAATTCTTCATATAATGCTGTCGATCTTTAAATACTTCACCAATCCAGAAACCTAAATTGATATTTTTTTCTTACACCTCATACTTCCAGTGAAGTTTCGGAAGCCCTTTCCTAATTTACACCACATAGGTACCTTAAAATCTGAGATCAATTGTATAATATAAAAACAAACAACACACCTGATGCCAGCTTGAAAATACAGATTGAGTATCCTTTATCTGAAAGACCTGGGACCAGAAGTATTTCAGATTTTTTTTCTTCAAATTTTGGAATATTTACATATACATAATGAGGTATCTTGGGGTGCCACCCAAGTCTAAACACAAAATTCATTTATGTTTGTTTCTTTTTTTGAGACAGAGTCTTGCTCTGTCTCCAGGCTGGAGTGCAGTGGTGCGATCTCAGCTCACTGCAATCTCTGACTCCCTGGTTCAAGTGATTCTCCTGCCTCAGCCTCTCAAGGAGCTGTGATTACATGCATGCGCCACTATGCCCAGCTAATTTTTGTATTTTTAGTAGAGACGGGGTTTCATCATGTTGGCTAGGATGGTCTCGACCTCCTGACCTTGTGATCTGCCCTCCTCGGACTCCCAAAGTGCTGGGATTACAGGTGTGAGCCACTGCTTCCAGCCCAATTTTTGTGTTTTTAGTAGAGATGGGGTTTCACCATGTTGCCCAGGATGTTCTCGAACTCCTGGGCTCAAGTGATCCACCCGCCTCGGCCTCCCAAAGTGCTGAGATTACAGGCATGAGCCACCATGCCCGGCTTCATTTATGTTTCATATACACCTTATACACATAGACTGAAGGTAATTTTATACAGTATTTTAAATAATTTTGTGTATGATACAAAGTTTTAACTGTAACTCCTCATGACATAAGGTGTAAAATTTTCCACTTGTGGCATCATGTTGGCACTCAAAAAGTTTTAGACTTTGGATTTTCAGATTAGAAATACTCAACCTGTATAAGCCAGTTACCAAAGTGGCATATTTAGATAGTGCATTCTTTCAAATTTTCTTAAGAAAAATGGATGAATTCAACCAATAGTCATCATTCCATAGACTTATAAGCAAAGTTATATGAACACACCAGCAAAATAGCTGAAATCTCACATTTGAGGTGTTTACCTTGTCAACTTCATTTGCCTTTCCCTAAATCCTCATTATTTAGAGAAGGAAACTTATTAAGATTTTAAGACTTTTCCCCATCCCTTATACAACAGTGTGATAAATCTTAAAAAAAAAAAGAGCTTTTGTTCCATGAGAAATTCTACTTTGAGAACCATTAAAAATTCTAACCAAACTTGCCTCATCATATCAATCTTATAAATAATAAGAATAAATTCGGAAATTATTAAAAAAATAATTGGGAAGATACAGAAGCCAAGTCGGCACTCTGTGTTTATCACTTGCATGCCCAACAACAGGCCTGGAAATGTCACTTCCCTGGCAGTCTGATGTTATTGCACAATGTCATGGAAGCACAATCCTGTAAAACATGGTTCAGAGGAGCTCGACAGCTGGCCTTCCCATATGAAAATCCATAAATCATCCATGAAATGATTTGCTACTGACAGCACACTGTCTCTTTTGAAATTCTTTATGATATGCGCAGTGTTCTTAACATATTTGAGTGAAAGAATGGGAAAAAAACCATTAAATATTTACTGTCAGAATTTTTGTAGAGGTTCTAAGCATATCTGTATAGAACTTTCATTTATAAATTGTTTTTATATGCCCTACCCACCAACATTTCCTTGTTAAATTCTAGTTCCCAATAAAAGACTAGAAAATGCCATGCAATAGTTAGGAAGAGGAAACATACAAAATATACATTCTACTAGAACCTTTTATGCTAATCCCCCCAAAGAAAAGTCCACATACTAAAGTATTTTACACATATGAATGTAAATTTTGCTGTGTGGTCATCAAGCTTTACTATACTATGGCTCTATCGATAAAAAAAAAAAATCACAAAAGACAGGTAAGAATTCCAATAAGAACAATATGTTTTGACAAAACAAGAAACTTAAAAAGACATGAAGCTAGTTATTCAGATGGAATGAAGATCAAATGTATCATTTTAATAAGAAAAATAAAACTCTTCCATTCAACAATGTGTTTCCCCTATATTTATCTGATTTTCAACTGTTAACCTAACTTGTATAGTGAAAAGAATAATGGATAATTGTAAAAACAAACATTATAAATATCTTACCATATACTCCTTTGTCTAAAAGGAGTAAAAACTCATCCACGGCATTACGCATCTCATATTCAGTAAGATCCAACAGTGAAACGACTTTGAAGTCCAGCTGTCTCAGTAAGTTAGTCAATTCATACACATCCACCAAAGGAGCTTTGAGCTTGGGGTGCTCCCAGTAATTCATATTTCCTATCAAAAGGGCAACCTTGTCCTTTGCTTTGAAAAAAAAAAAGGATGTTTAAAGAAGATACAAAGATTAAAACACAGCCTATGGAAATGGTATTATACTAAAAAAGTATGTTTTAGATTACATTATTTCATTTCAAATAAGATTTCATTATTTAATTTCATTTTAGAACTACTTACATAGCAGACCAATATTCTCTGAGGAACAAAGAGACTAAAAATATCAAACTGAAATTCTGGAGAAAACTTAAAACAAGGAATATTTGAAATTGGGTTTCCATCAAATTAGGTTCTGTTTTACTGAGAATGGAAGAGGCTAAAAACCAGATAAATAACTAAAAAAGGGACAGGAAGAATTCACATCAGAGTGAATGAAGGGAAACACCAAAGACAGAGAGGACTTCGCGAGTACTGTATTCTTGGTTTCCGCAGCCGCCATGTGGATGTACTGTCTCCTCTTAGCATCTTTTGAAAATACTCCTCGTTTGACTCAGATGAGGCTATTTCAGGGGTATGTGAAGACTTTGCGTATGAGTACCTTAAAAGTTCATTTTTTTGAACTTAGTGCACTGAGACTTTGCTCAAAGATAATGTATTCTGATATAAACAATTTTTTTGTTTGTAAGAGGAAATAAAGATCTATACCTATGCCTTAAAAAGGAGCAGCTAGCTTAACCAGGTATGTAGCCCATCTAAAACAGTGTGGAAGGCTGAACATAGCTTAGTGCTTATGAGGTCTTCAACATTGTACCTTTCTTTGATAGTCTAGAATGAGTTCAATGGTTAAAAACTCAAGATCCGCTGGTATGAAAGAGAGGAAAAACAATACTAAAAAAAACACCACACACACACCCCCAAACCTCAAGACCATCAATGACAATAAGAGCCCGTGATGGCTTTTTTCTGGAGGGCTGACAGTGGGGTGTGTGTAGCACCTGTCACCGTAGGCAGCAGTGATGGGAATGCCGGGGAGCAGAGAGACGGGGTGACGAGAGTCCCTGCAGCACCAGCCAACTGGCTGAAGAGCTGCCTGGGCAGGACTGCAGGCCACCCCCTCTGACGCAGGCCAACCCCTGCCACAAACTGCTGCTAAGTAGTTTATTTGTAAGTGATTATGAACACTACTCTTATGAAGTTGAAACAGGCATGAATAATCACATTGCTGACTTGATGTATACAGTATATAATTTCAGATGTTTCGAATCATTGAGATGATCATATTTCACCAAAAATCTCTCTGGTGAAATTTCTTTTCTTTCTATAGAACACTTAAACCTAGTGTTAAAAACCAGCATCAACTTAGAAGAATGTGACTCTCAAAGGACAAAAAGCTCTACTTTATGAAAAGCCTCAATAATTTTACATCATGTCATCTTTACTCTATATGTACATATTCAGAAATTTCTAGCAAACTGCCCAGTCTTATGACTATACATAAAAGTGAAATGATACTTAAGTCACATTTTTAATTCAATGGAAAAGCTGAGAATACTCAGCATGGATTTCAATAGGAGGCAGTGTAAAACTTAACATCACTTGTATTTCCTTTCTAAAGTTTCTTTTAAAATAAACTAGTATTCTTACACCAAAGTACCCACTATAACAAGACTGTTATCTGGCTATTCCACAGCACATTTTTCATGCGTCCATCAGCGCTATTAGAATCCAGACACAACCTCAACAGAGTGACAGACTCAGATCAATCTTCTAAAGTAAGGGGAAATGAGAAAACGCATTGTCTCTGGTTTACATCATTATGGCCCAAATCACAGGTTTACAGCAAGAGGTTACCAAAGTTACTGAGGTGGTAAAATGCTTGAAAAATCATTCCATTTTTCCCATTAATTATACACATCATAGATTCTTATTGGTAGAAAACAACTATAAATATAAATAAAAAGAAATCACTGGGTCTTTAGGAAAATAAAATTAACCGCCAAACTAAGCATCATGGGATGTTTTTGCTCCTATCAAATCTTTATTCACTGGTTTTGTTATCTATTTGGGAAAGAACACTTGGTATAGTTTACAGAATGGAAGCGTTCAACAGTGTGTGAACTACAGGTCTTAATATATATGTATTGATAATTGTCCATAACACTTCTAGAATTTTTCTCCAATGATAATTTTTAATAGCTAGTTCCTAAGTTGTCTTAGAGCATTTCCTTGACTTTAATGTTGAAAAAGATGGTGAGTAAGACTTACCTGTCCAATCTACTTGAAAAACAGTTCCTGGGTGATAGGTGAACTGGGGTAGATGTAAGATCGAGAAGCAGTAGAAAGGGAGAGGAAAAATCAGACTTCAAAGACACGACAGAGAAACAAACAATAAAACCTGAATTTGAAGAGGTAAGAGTGAGAAATAAAAAAAGCTTCAAGACAGCAAATATAAAGCAATCTGTAATGGTTATCAAGTGATAACATAAATGAAAGAGTTTTTCTGTAGAAAAACATTTACTGTAAGAACCACCTACAACTTCTTGAACAAAATCATTTGTTGAAAAAATGAAACAAAAATGCCAGTGGATTAAGCAAAAGAGTAATGAAGCCACTCCAGAAAGACATTTTAACTCATGACTCTCAACATCTTCCAAAGCTTAAGGTAATATATTCTTCAAAAACTGGTAGTGTTATATCATTAATCCCATGTCTAATAATTCTAATTATTATGCTACTTATCTAAAATGAGTTAATATTTAGAAGCACCTAGAAAAGGACCTGGTAAATGCTATTAAGTATGTGATTAAAAATCTCATGTATTAAATCTCTTAGTGACTCTCCATGTCCTACAAAATCAAGTCCCAGTCTGTCGGTGTGGGTGAGGAACAGGCAGCTGGGTATTGCTGGAAGGTAGAGGACTAGGGAAGCAGTGGCTGGGGGTCAGACTGCTGGTGTAGCTGGGCATCCAAGGCCATTCACATTCTAGTCTGTGCCAACCTTTCCAGCTGTGGTAACAGGTGGCCCCCAACACACCACAGCATCCTTGCCCTTGTGTAATACAGTCACTCCCAACTGTGAATGTGGGCTGTATTTGACTTTCTTTGAGCAATATAAGATGTCTGACACTCTGCCAGTTCAGGCAGGGTCTAAGCCTTAAGAATCTCTGACAGTTTCCACTTTGGAGATCCAGCCACGACACAGAGAAAGCAGCTACATGGAGAGACCACTCAGGAAGGGAAAAGGAGCCGAGGGAAAGAGGGAGAGGGAAAGGAAGAGAAAGAAGTTTGTGGGGGTGGGGGGAGGGAAGGACAGAGAGAAAGACAGACAAGGAGAGGGAGGGACAGACAGAAAGAAAGAAAGAGAGAGAGAGGGAGGGAAATTTTTCATAGTCTTCGCAGTCTTTCACCAACCCCCACTAAGCTGCCAGGGATGTAAGCGAAGCCATCTTGAATGCTGCAGTCCCAGCCACATCTGACTGCAACTGTGTAAGAGATCTCAAGAAAGACCAGCAGAACCAGCACCTGCTAAACTCAGTTCAACTCACAGAACCAAGATAGTAAAACTGATGCTGTTCTTAAGCTAGTAAAGTTTGCAATGTTATTCAGCAATAGATAACTACATTACCAGTATAGCCTCCAGCCACTCCTTCCCTATTTTCTACCTTCCAGCAATACTGAACTATTTGCTCCTCACCCGCACCATCTATTTCATGCCTCCATCCTCACCATGTCTTCACCCTTTTTACCATCTCCTTCCTCTCTGAATGAACACTCATCCTAACTGCCTTAAACACACATTTTCATTTTATCCCCTTGAGATCTCCCAATTCATCCCTGAAAATCCCCACCTTCACTTTGCCTTTTAGGTAAACTGACTCTGCTAGACTAATCTCATCACCATCGTCTATGCACAATTTCTAGATTCTTTACCTATTTCTACCAGGCATGTATCATGTACTATATTATTCATTTAATGTCAATTTCCTATTAGTATCCCAAAGCCTTGAATTCACAAACCAAGGCTTGTTCTCTTACTTCAGTAAGCAGCAGTCCCCAACCTTTCTGGCACACCAGGGACCAGTTCTGTGGAAGACAATTTTTCCATCAACGGGGTCAGGGAAGGGGTGCTTTTGAGATGAAATTGTTCCATCTCAGATCATCAGGCATTCGATTCTCCTGAAGAGTGCACAACAGGGTTCACACTCCCATGAGAATCAGCTGCTGATCTGACAGGAGGCAGAGCTCAGGCGGTAATGCTTGCTCACTCGCCTCCTGCTGTCTGTCTCGGTCCTAACAGGCCATGGTCCCATAGTGGTCCACAGCCTGGGGGTGGGGAACGCCTGTCATAAAGCACAGATGAAACATTAGATGTTTGATGGACTTCAATGATAGAAGTTGACCTGATATTCCATTTATCTTGTTATTCTTTCAATTGGGACGTGTTTGAGAAAGAACACCTGGCATAATGGAGCTAACAAAGGCTATGGAATGAGAGACATCTGGGTTTCAATCCTGTCTTAACTACTAAATTATATGATCCTGAGCAAATTTTATTAAACACTTAAGAGTTTTAAATTTTCATCTATTAAAAATGAGGAAAGATATCTACATCTGAGGGTTAAATTATACATTTCTCTAGGTGAAAACACTTAGTTTATTAGTATTACTACTAAATGCATACTTGTGATTAAACCGTCTTCAACAACTAATCCAGTTACATTTGAATCTTGACATTTTGTGTACCTAAGACATATGTATGCTCCTCACTACAGAATATGATGGCTATGCCTTTGTTCAGAACACTATTTTAGTAGGTATTTCATAATCAGTGAGGTCTGGAGATCTAAAGATCATGAAGCTGGAATACATGAAAACTTATCACTATGAATAAAACTGAGTTTTTTTTGAGACAGAGTCTTGCTCTGTCGCCGAAGCTGGAGTGCAGTGGTGTGATCTCCGCTCACTGGAAGTGCTGCCTCCCGGGTTTAAGCAATTCCCCTGCCTCGGCCTCTGGAGTAGCTGGGACTACAGGTGTGTGCCACCACAACTGGCTAATTTTTTTTTTTCTTCTATTTTCAGTAAGAGTCGGGGTTTTACCATATTGGCCAGTCTTGTCTCAAACTCCTCACCTCAGGTGATCCACCCACCTCGGCCTCCCAAAGTGTTGGGATTGCAGGCGTGAGCCACTGCATCTGGACCTCACAGCAGGTTTTTTTAAGTTGGTAATTCACAGTCCCTTGTCCTCATCAACATCAAGCACCTTCACCTTCGCTGCCTCCTGATTCCAAGAGCATGGCTTGGACTTTCCATCAACCTAAGCTGCTCCACCTCTGAAAACTAAAATAATATATCTCCTTTCTGTAATCATAACAACTTCCTATGCTTTGAACAGATTTGCCCTCTACTACTCATTCTACTACTCTTCTAACGTGGTGAACTTTAAAAATCTCCTGACTCCTTCATTTTCTCCATTTTTAACTTTTTCAAGGCTTTTTTTTAGACAAAATCTCACTCTGTCACACAGGCTGGAGTGCAGTGGCGTGATCTCGGCTCACTGCAACCTTTGCCTCCTGGGTTCAAGTGATTCTCATGTCTCAGCCTCCCAAGTAGCTGGGATTACAGGCGTGTACCACTATGCCCAGCCCATCTTCTCTATTTTAAAGCTGAATTCTGCTAAAAAACAAAACAAAACAAAAAACACACACAACTGATCTAAATCATTATAAATTCTTAATTTTTAAAAGTCTCAGTTGGACTCTCTCAATACACATTCACTTGTAGATCAGACTGGTCAACCTTGCTTCCATTTTCTTCAGCTTCTAAGCCTCTTCCCTGGCATAAGTTCTATATTAAGCCTTACTTTACTCTTTTTTCCCTACTCTTTAAAGCATATTACTATGCTTAATTACCTAGAAACAAAAGCCATAGACTAAAAATGTCTTCGACTTTCCAATAAATCTGTTTGTTCACCAAGCTCTTTCTAATCTCAAAAGAGGTTTCAACATTCTGATTAAAGACAACTTCTCTTGTTTTCAACCTTGGCCCAAATCCCTACCATCTCTTCCAGGAACTTGCTCTATAAATTGTCCTCTTTTGACGGATCACTCTAACCTACAGTCTCAACAGATACTTCCTTTTCAAATGTAAATATCCTCACATTTTCCCCTCCTACTAAAACACTTTGAATATATGCCCTATCTAGTTAATTTCAAATCACCCTTTCTTTCCAACAAATTAACCTGTACTGTCTTCATTTATTCACTTCTGAATCATTCTTTTTCCAGTATTTTATACATTGTATCCATGTTTAAATTCCCAGCATAACTCCCTACTGACACATATTATGTACTTTCAACACTTCACTAAAAGCCAACAATCACTTCTTTAGCAGCTGCATCCAATGGACAAATATTAGACATATTTTATCTGGCTTCTGCCAGCATCAAGATGTTAGCTTTTTTATCATCTTTAAATGTTAATCTGTTAAACTTTTATAGCTAAAGTTTTCTCCCTTACATTTTCTTGTCTCAGGCATTCCTTAAATGCAACTGTCCATTTACATTTTATTCTAAATTCTTTTCTCTTCCCTTTGGAGAAGATAGGGAAGCAAATTCTAAAGCTACTGCAGCCATTGTGATTTCTATCCCTCATCAAGAAATAGCACCAACCACTTCTTCCTCTATACTAACCATGTGGCTTGTACAGGTTTCTTTTTGTACGCATGTTTGCATGTTGTAGGAAACATACAAATCACTCCATAGAAGCTGACTTGACCCTAGAAACTGAATTTGTAATCATTTTAAAGCATTCTCTTCTAATCCTTTTACAGATACAAAAAATAAAACATTTGGTCCCAATGTGATTTGAATATTTGTTTAAAAAATCAAATGAAAATGTCTTAAATTCCTTCTGGAGTTAAACACAATAATTATACTATGATCATGCATTTTAAAGCTCTACTCACCCAAAGGCTGGTCAGTTGTTTGCTCTTTATTATCTATACAAAGATAAAAAAGCAAAACATGTAAGATGCTATTGTCCATGGTAAATTTCCAGAGTTAAAGATATATGAAAAGTATATAACATCAGTAGCATCATTTACAGAATATAGTTTCTAACCTTCAAATTTTTAATAAAGACACTCTTGAATGGAAAAAACTGATGGTTGTGTTCACAGTAAGATGTAGCAGTAATTACCATTTCCTGATGCCTTAGCTAGCACTGTTCTACATGCTTTATAAATAACAGATCTAATGAAACCTCACTCTACCCTATGAGGTGCATACTATTATTAACCCCATTTTATATATATATATAGGGATATTAAGGCAGAGAGAGATTAAAGTCACTTGGCTAAAGTTATTAAGCTAGTAAGTAGCAAATCTGGATACTAGCTTAGGGAGTCTTACTCTGGATTCTACGCCTTCACCATCTACTATACATAAAATAAGATCCCTCCCCGACCTAGAGCACCATGTAGGGAAAGATGTATCATCAGTTGGGTGTCCACTACGGTTGAGAGATAACTTCGTACTTTTGGCAAAATAAATGCCACTGAAGCCTGTTAAAAGCTTTCCCTCTACAACATTCTTCTTCTAAACCTAAATTTTTAATACTTCCTGAATTGTAGGAAGTAAGGAGAAAATCAAAGAAAGGGCGATGACAATTTTAGAATCTTAGTGGTGGCTATTTACAAAAGTTTTTCTGAAATAACTTTTCATAATGTTCATTAAAGAAGAGCAAGAATTGGAGAGATCCAAGATGGCCGATTAGCAACAGCTCAGGAACGTAGCTCCCAGTGAAAGCGCAGAGAACGAGTGGACGCCGCACTTTCCGACGAATTTTTGTTGCCCACAGACTGGGAGATTCCCGGCAGAGGAGCCACACGG
>CAUYQU010020503.1:0-48416 GCA_963574635.1 Cheracebus regulus | reverse complement strand
CATTATACCTATTTTAAAAATGACCACATAACTGGAAGTAAATCACTCCCCAGCAATTGCATAGCATTTCACAGGTTTAAATAAAATATTGGTTGGCTGCTTATTTGTTATTTTCATCCCCTATTCCTTCCTGTCTCCATTGTTAAACATAATTATTGGCATAAAAGAGGTTTTGAATCCCCATTTTTAGACTGTATTCTAGCCTGGGCAATAAAACAAGAATCCCATTCTCTCTCCCTCTTTCTCTCCCTCTTTCTTTCTCTCTTTCCTTCTTTTTTTCTTTCTTTTGCTGTTTCTTTCTTTCTCCTTTTCTCTTTTTCTAAAATCTCTTCCTCTTTCTCTTTCATTCTTTTTTTCTTTTTGATGTTTCTTTCTTTCTCCTTTTCTCTCTTTTTCTAAAATCTCTTCCTCTTTCTCTCTTTCATTCTTATATTCAAAAAAAAAAAAAAAGAATGTATTCTTTCCAAACCACCCTTTTACCAAGTGTATAGCCTTTCAAGGGTTCTGACCTTTTGCTAGGGATAACTCAGATCCAACTCCCTGCCTGGATAGTCCTGAGACATTATCTCCTTTCTTTGTATGGGCTTTAAAACTCTAGCCTCGGCCTGGCGTGGTGGCTCACACCTGTAATCCCAGCACTTTGGGAGGCCGAGGCGAGTGGATCACAAGGTCAAGAGATCGAGACCATCCTGGCCAACATGGTGAAAACCCATCTTTACCAACAATACAAAAAATTAGCTGGGCGTGGTGGTACGTGCCTGTAGTTCCAGCTACTCAGGAGGCTGAGGCAGGAAAATTGCCTGAAACCTGAACATGGAAGTTGCAGTGAGCCAGGATCATGCCACTGCACTCCAGCCTCGTGATAGAGCGAGACTCTGTTTCAAAAATAATAATAATAACTCTAGCCCCTAAGTTACTGAGACAAGCAACACCCCCACCACAGGACTACTTATATGCTTACCACTCTGGTTCTCAATCTCACTTCATTTTTGCCTCTTTCATTCTTATAAAGTTAGCTCTAAATTAAAAATCACCTTTGTTACATTTCATCCCGCACTTCTAGTATTTTAAGTGGGATGGTTTTCAGGGTATCTAGACTACCAGATTGCTAGAATGGGAGGTCTACAAAGCTCTTACCTTTTTGTGCCTTTTCTTTTGATTATGTAAGAGAGACAGCTCAATTAGCTACTGCTATTTTTAAACTATTTATTATAGTTTCTTATTATCTGTGAGAAGGTAGGAACACCCTGGACTGAAGCTTTCTACAAGTAATCATCATCTTGTATTGGAATGAGAAAGGGTAGATGATAATGGGAAGAGACTACTAAAGTTATGATGGATTATGAGGAGATATCATGTGTAATGAATATCTTGAATTCAAAACCAAGAATTATCTTGAATTCAAATTCTAGAAGGTCCCCTGTAATTAATACCTATAGTGTACAACATAGAAAGCATAAACTCATCATGATTCTTCCCCCAAAAAGGTATAATTTAAACAAATTAAACATAAAGACAAAGAAGAAATCAAATGGTTTCTAGAAATAGAAAATCTTTTCAGTGCTGAAAAGATCTACTTTTTTAAGTGAAAAAGAAGAAAGAAGTTATCTTCCAAGAAGATTCTAAAAGAAGAAAAAAATGCTGACCATCTTGGTAGTTAGAAAACATATTGCTCCAGGCACAGTAATAAATAGTTTCTAATAAGAAAAAAACAAAGAAAAGATTACCATGGAACACTTAACATGGCAGAACGGACACAAGTTGGTAAGAAAAGGAACAAGAATGCTTTAAATAGAATGAAAGCCTTAGTATAAAATTAGATTTTTATGAGGAAAATAAAGGGCTTATAGAAATGGACAACATGAATAAGAGACATTCTGAATGTTCAAGAGAGAACAGCAGAAACAGAGACTCATTGAAAACAAACTTGGAAGATTTAGAAATTGAAAGGGTAACATTTGTACATTGTTCTTAAGGACAGAAATGCTCCCAATGTGCCCTGCCTTCTGCTTTTCCATTTGGACAGCATCTAGCCGCTCCCCAAGGCTGCGACTGCCACTGGGCCAGCGGTACTTTTCCACTTTCTCAGTAGTGGGCTGGGGGAGCTACAGATAATGCAATAGAGAAACCATTATTAAGGCAAGATGACAAAAGATGAGATTCCAATCTCAGAGGCCAAGAACTCAGACCTGGAGAGACAGACAAATGATGAGAATTAAGGAGCCCTTCAAAGGCTTTTACAGATGACAAGCTGGTATTTTTCTATTTTGGGTATAAAAATAAACAAAACAGAAATCCCTATCTCCATAGAGCTTCCATTCTAGTAGGGGATAACAGACAATAAACTCAACAAATCAATAAACTATATACGAAAAATAAAGCAGGAAAGTGAACCTGAAAAGGACCTTAAGGGGTCATGTCAACCATCGGCTCTTTTTATTCAAAAATACCACTTCTGGTCTAACCACATGACCATCAGTTCTCCAAATCTGCATCATATGTGCATATTTTAGACTATGTCTGTGTGTGTGTGTGTGTGTGTGTGTGTGTGTGTGTGTGTTTAAAGTGTTTCCTTACCATGATATTTATTAGACCTTAGTAGAATTACTCATTTTTAACTATATGGAAGCAACTGACCTAAAAGGGACTTGACACTTGATTCAAAAGAATATATTTCTGCCAGTTTTCAGTTTCACAGGAACACACATATGGAAGCTTGCTTACCTTAGTGAAAGCTCGGTAACATAAGCCACACAGCTCCACCAGGTAGGCCAGAGTGAAGACAGCATTCTGAATTACAAAGCTGAGCAGTTTTGAAAATGGTTCCAACAAACTCTGCAATGAGATTGGGGCCAAGTAAAGTCAATTACTGATTACTTCATTGAAAAAAAAAGTATTAAAGTCTTATGATACTTTAACTAATGGAATCACTTTTTATTAATTTAAAAATCTATTGCCAGGTGGCTCCTGTAGCAACCCCGTTGGTCTAATAAAAACAGAACTGCACCTTCAGTCAAGGGCTCAAAGAACAGGATCAAATCATTTCATTGCTCAAAAAGACATTCATTTTTCCATGTGGCATCATTTATAAACTTACCTAACTACAACCCTGTCTTCATGTCCACGCTAAGCAATCAAGAGTGTGAGGTTTGCAATAGGATCTTCCACTTTATTTTCAGAACATTTAAGTGTTTATGAGTTCATCATATTCAGATCTGGAAGCCTGTCTTCTGGGTTAAGTAGTGCAAACCACCCTTGCTTACGTGTAAGTACTAAAGTACTATAACTTAGATAAAATTCATCACAACCCAGCCTGCTGCCAATGTTTATCAGGAAGGCATAGTCTGTTTCAGTTTCTCCCCCGAATCCTACCCACAAAGGGTCAGTTTTAGTTCTATATACTTTCTTAAGTCATTTAGAAAAATTTATGGAGTACTTACTGAGTGTCCAATGGATGCTTTCATATAGTTTCATCTTATTCAAATTTATTCAAATTTCTCATAACTATCCCAGGAGACAGTGTGTTATAATATAGGTAATGACACAGGCACTAAATTCTGACACATGGTATTTCACACTCTAGCTTACTGTGACCTTTAATAAGTGATTTAATCACCCTGGAACTTGGTTTTCTCCTCTGTAAAACGGGGATAATAATGGCTTCCACCTCATTAGGGTGCAAATTATGAGAATTAAAAGAGGTAATATATGTAAAGCACTTGGTACCAGTAAGCTCTCCATCAGTGTTAGCTATGGTCTTCATTATTAACCTTCTGAAGCTTTAGTATCTGTTCCTACTCTGCAGCTTAGGCAGTTAAGTAGGCAAGCAATCTGCCTAAGGCCATACAGGTATGAAGTGGAATTCAAAGCCAAGTTCCAGGGCAATTTTCCAGAGGTCAAATTGCTCTGCAGAGAAGATAGGATTTTAACTGGACTCCAAAACACTTCCACACCATGATTTCCACTACTTCTTAGTATCTACAGTGCTTGCTGTCTGGTTTTCAAAAGTAATGCATGTTCAATGTCAAACTCAAGATACGTCGGAAAGGACGGATGAGGAAATAAAAATCATCCAGAAGTATTACACATATACAACCCAATATTTTGTTTTTTATTAACTTAATATAAGAAATTCCCAGTGCCATTTAATTCTTCATAATCATCCATTTTAATGGCCATGAAGCCACATTTTACTATAAATAATACCCCAATAAATATATTTTACATGAAATACGCATTTTGCATTTTCTTCCTTGAATAGATTCCCAGAAAAAGAATGACTAAATCAAAGGATATGAGCATATTTGAGGTTCTTTTTTCTTATTGACACAAAAATGAAGGTACTCTGTGTTAGTTGCCCTTGAAGATAGGAATTCTGTTTTTTACTTATTTATATTCCCCACAGAAATCTATGTGATGCTTCCCATATAGAACATCTTAACGAAACTCACAGAAATAGTCCTAATGATTCATTGTTCTTTGCTCCATATAAATGCTATTGCCTTGAGGTCAGGTGTGGTGGCTCATGCCTGTAATCTCAGCACTTTGGGAGGCCAAGGTAGGCGGATCACTTGAGGTCAGGAGTTTGAAATCAGCCTGGCCAACATGGTGAAACCCCAGCTCTACTAAAAATATAAAAATTAGCCAGGCATTGTGGCACATGCCTTTAGTCTCAGCTACTTGGAAGGCTAAGGCAGGGAGAATTGCTTGAACCTGGGAGGTGGAGGCTGCAGTGAGCCAAGATCATGCCACTGCACTCCAGCCTGGGCATCAGAGCAAGACTCCATCTAAAATATATATATGCTATTGTCTTCAAACATTGACAATAGATTAATGGAACAGGAATGTCTCATGTTGCACATAATGTATCCTTATTGGTCAAAAAGAGAAGCCTGAATTCAAGCCTATATGGAAACTTGCTCCTGTATCTAGAAAAGCAGCATAATGATGGGGCAATATGGCCCCAAAGGACCTATGTCTAAGTCTCAAATCTTCTACTAACCAGCTGTGTGATCCTGGTCAAGACACTTCATCTCTCTGAGCCTATTTCCTCAACTGCAAATGAGCGGACTGAACCCAGTGATATCTTTGTAACTTTCTAGCATAAACCATGAGTCTATGAAAGCACAGTCAAGTAAAATAGTTGCAGGATACATGCATCATTGGTATATTAAATAGTAATTACAAGTTATAGCAATGCAAACTATTGCACCACTGCATAGAATGCAGCCCGGAAACAGAGTTTGGAATACAGAAGTGAATGACACACGGTGCAGAACTTCTTGAAGCTTGTGGTCTCCTTGGGACCACTTGAGGACAATGTAAGCGTGACTATAGAGAGCTCTATCAAATACCGTGGGAGCTGATAAAGGAGAAAGTTGCTGCAGATAATATGAACATCTTTTTTCATTAAATGGGACCTTGAAGAATGAGAAGAAGTTCACCACACCAACAAGGCCATAAAGCATTTCAGGCAAAGGAAATGGCCTAAGCAAAGGCAAGGAAGTATTAAATTAAATAAGATTATATATCTGAAGCATTAAACACAATGTATGCTGTATGATAACAAACAGTGACTGTGGTTTCAATGATGATGATAATGCTGATTCTAAAAGTGGATAGGAGGAATGGATGAATGAGACATGTAGCCAAAGATTACATTGGAAAGGTAGGCTGGAGAGTTATGAAGTAATATCTTAGATGCCACATTAAGGAATCTGCACATCATCCTGAAAGAAATGAGGCATTCTCAGAGATTTTAAAGCAAGGAACCAACACAGTAAGATCCTGTTTAGAAGGATCACCTAGTTGGTAGTATGGGAGATGGATTGGTGGGCATGGCCCAGGGCTAGCAGGACCAATGATAAACCATGACCTTGTGAGGTATTAGATAGAGTTCTTTATACAAGGCAGTGACCCAGCATGAGGAGAGAGAAGGAGGCTGAAAGGGAAGCATTCGGTATGCAATAACCATGTCTTCAGTATTTCGACAAGCCTATCTCTTTAGGTTAAAAAATAATTGACTAACCAATTGGTTACGTTTTTCTGAACATACATACCCTTGTAGCATTGGTAGAGGGGATCTTCAAGAGGCAAATCATAATTCTCAAACTGGAATCTAAAGAACACTGTGAATAAATATGAAAAAAAGTAAAGATCAGTTTTCACCTTAATATGCCTTTTGCTTCAAATATGTCCTGAAAACATTTATTTTAGCAAAAGGAAAAATATGAAATATGACTGCCTCTCTACAGTTTCCCATGCCCTAATATCTTTGTTGAAAAAAATCATTCTCATGTTAAAACAATTTTAATTAAACAATTATACAATGTTAAATAATTAAACGCAGCTTCTAAGCTATTTTCAAAGATATAGCCCTAAAAATTAATGAGATAGACAGTTGAATAGAGAGATGGGCGGGTGGGTGGATGGGTGGGTGGATGGGTGGATGGATGGATGGATGGATGGATGGATAGATAGACAATGAACAGAAATTGTTGGGTAGATATTAAATGTATCTAACTCTAAAGAGAGTTAGATACATGGACACACCTATTTGTGAAAGGCTATTTTAGGGGGAAAAAATAACTTCTTAGATCTATTTGCAAAACCCATTAATCCACATAAGAACCAGTTTCATCTGCCCTTTCTCTGCTATGAAGTGACATGACAGAAACCTGAGAAAATGCAGTAAAATTTCTACAAAAGAAAATAATGCCTTACCTATCCATTCGAGTTCTATATTGACAAGATTCCACACCAAAATGTACTTTTTAAAATTTAGTTTACTAGGATTGGGGGGAAATGTTACAGCAAGAATAAACAATGATATGATTTAACTTTATAAACAGATCACAATAGCAGGCTACAGTTAAATTTCTGCAGCTGTGTACATATACATTAACCTCTTCAAGACAGTACAAACTAAGCCAGGGGTTTTCCAAGTGGAATCCCAGAACCAGCAGCTAGAAACGTGCTAGAACGCAAATCCTCAAGCCCCATCACTCTTGAATCAGAAACTCCCAAATCAGGCCCAGTAAGCTGTGTTTTAGCAAGTCCTGCAGGAACCCTGATGCACACTGACGCTTGAGATCTGCTCCTATAAACTGAAGAAAACAAACTATAGAAGGTTTCACTGGCTTACTATTTTCCCCAGAGACTAAAAACAAAGGCAGAAGATGATCAGAGGCGGTGCCCAGATTTGCCCTAGCGGGGCAAATTCTTACACAGATTCTGAAAGTATTTCACAAGTGCCTTCTAAGGGAACCACTGGGGTCTATTTAATCTGCTCGATACTCATCGGAGTTGATGTGACATTTACATTACTTTAAACTAAAGGGTGAAAACTGGCTGCTCATCAGGCCCCCACAGTGATTTAAAAATCAGAAAATGTCATCTTGTGAAAAAAAAAAAGGGAAGACAGATAACCTGGGGCCTGCTGTTCTCACAGAACAACAATCAGCAGGTGTGAGTAGCCACTGACCTCATAGAAGGACTGGCACATTCTAGTTCCTAAGGGTCTCAATTCTGCTTATTATCTTATCTCCTTTATTAATCCTGCAGGCAGGGTCCATATGGACAGGGCTGATTGTCACAAATTAGGCACGCCACTTGTTTACAGGTGGCAACACTTGCCACTCTTCTGTGCTCAAGTGAAATCTTCTGACAGTCACATCGGCACACAGGCATTTAAATTTGCCATACCTCATACCATCCCTTCTCTTAGCGTGTGCGGCTCTTTAGCAGTGAAGCCGATTGGTTCTCTGGTCCTAGGAGGCTCCATGTGCTTAAAATTTGTGCACTCAGTTTCCTATGTGTCGATGTACAGTAGCTATACAGATACACCGTTTCAAAGTACTGACCCTCCTTGCTTGGATTTATTCAGCTACTCCAGATCTGTGGGCAAACAAGGATCATAAACTATAAGAGGTGGTAAAGATGCCTCCTCTGCACTCCTGCATCTCATAGTAACTCCAAGCTCAAAGGGGCACACGCTGAGCTAAGGGTCCCTGAATTATACCGTGTAGAACTATTAGTAGTATCTGCCCTTTGGAAAAATGTATTATCGCAGGTGTTTAATCTTTATCAAATATCTTATGCACACATAATACTCATTGTAGAAGTGGAGCTACTAATACGTAACCTCACTTGTAAGATCAACAAGTGAGTCTTTTGTTTTTCTATGGAAATTTTTAAATTTTAATTTAATTTTATTTTATATTTCTGAGACAAAGTCTCATTCTGTTGCCCAGGCTGGAGTGCAGTGGCACAAACATGGCTCACCACAACCTCAACTTCCCAGGCTCAAGCCATCTTCCCACCTCAGCCTCCCACGTAGCTGGGACAACAGGTGCATGCCATCATGCCTGGCTAGTTTTTAAATATTATCTATTTGCTTACTTATTTTTGAGACAGAGTCTCTCTCTGTCATCCAGACTAGAGTACAGTGGTGCAATCATGACTCAATGGAGCCTCAACCTCCTGGGCTCAAGCAATGAGTAGCTCAGCCTCTCAAGTAGCTGGGACTACAGGTGCCACCATGTCCAGCTATTTTTTTTTAAGAGACAGAGTCACACTATATTGCCTAGGCTGTGGTTTTTTAAATCTTTCATACAGATGATGCCTCACCATGCTCCCCAGACTGGTCTCAAACTCGTGGGTTCAAGCGATTCTCCCATCTCTGCCTCTCAAAGATAGGATATCCCTCACATCTGTTGGGATAACAGGTGTGAGGCGCTATGCCCTGACTGATTCGCTTTGTTGCCAGTTAAATGCTTCTGTAATCTGCACAGAGAAAGCACAAAAAACCTCATGGCACAGGTCAGGTCCAAAGCCAGCAATGCCACTGCCAGTCACCTCCCCATACCCTGCTCTAGAGACATGAATGCCCTCAACTCATCCCTGTCGTAGAAGAGCAAAAAGAGTCTGTTAGTGAAACAGGCACTGGACTGTGAGTCAGAAAACCTCAGTTCTGATCTTCACATTGCCACCACTGCATTGTTTCCGGAAGCTACACTACCTCTCTGAATTTGCAGAATTCATTTCGAAAATGGTGGCATTGGAAAGGATGATCTTTGTAGGTTTCTTCCAGCTCTAACAGTATTGGCTTCTTAATTGCATTTACTGGGCTCATGTTGTCGATGATCCTTGGGCCACTAGATTTCCAGGTAGGTAACTGTGTGTATATTCTTGGGGATGGTATGGTAGGGTAACAGTCAAGCAGAAATAGCATCATTCACAAACACAGCAATCACTTCCCTCTAGATAATTCTCTAAAATTGAAACTTTATATGTCTGGGCTGCTTTTGGACAAAACTGTTTATTTACTTACTTATTTAATATCTACCAGAGAAAAATAGCTGGATAAACACCATCTACTAATGTCTTTCTGGCTGTTTTTTTTTTTATCAACTGGAAACATGCATATTCATAATCAGCGAGCAAAATGCTCACTCTGCATTCCTGTCATTCCCTAAGAGAGGACAGAACAACCCAAATAAGCCTCCTCACTCGTGGCTGATGGAGGTTTCTCATTGTCCTTTGCGATACATTAAATCACCCAAGACTCTGCTGCTTGTGTTGTTCTCTGTAAATAAACGGTTTGAAAATGTAAGAAATTAATTGAAAATTAGATCTTCGGCTCAGCTTACCTTCAGAGGTAAAACACAAGGCAGCTTGGCAAAAAATGTTTGAAACTGGTTGCTGATTGTGGTCCAGACGCTACTAGGAGAATCCATAGGCAAAGCTTCCATGAAGGTTGCAATGTTTTCCAAACAGCGAATCATAGCACCCCCTGCTGGTAAATTCTTTTTGTTATTTAGACCCTAAAAACAAAAGCATAGGCAATCAACTGCTGAAATAGCACGGGAATGCATAGCGCTATTTGGTGAAGGTCAGTTTAAAAGTCACATCTTCAGGCTATAAACGTGTTCAGTGCCTACCACATAGGCCAATCCCTGAGATAGACTGGAGGAATACCGAGAAAAATCGACAAGTTCAGACAAACTTAAGGGGGAAAATTGGTGAGAGGTGAAATGTGAACAAAAAATAGGAAACAGCTTCCAAGGTGTTCCATTGGTGTGGTTCGGTGCTAAGAAAACAATAAATGAAGCTCACTGGAAATAATCCCCAGCACAAAGACTGAGCATAGAATTACAGGAGCAGCAGCTTTCTTTCACAGTGAGCATTCGTCCGCAAGCAAACCATGAGCGCTGACCTGCAGCAGCGCTGAGACTTGAACCCATGTCTCTTGATCCAGTGCCCATAGCTCCACCCACCACACTGCCCTTGGAAAACCGGGTTGTTCTGTGGAGGCAAGGTCACGACTTAGCTGGGGTGTGGAGAAGCTTTCAAGGAAGAATAAATCCATGCAAAGCAGCAATGTCCACCTGACACTTTTCTATGCAATTCCACTTCTTAATTAACTTTTAAAAATTTAAACTATTTTAAATTTTAGCATTTTATATTATTTTTCTTTTGAGTTGGGGTCTCTTTCTATTGCCCAACTTGGAGCATAGTGTAGTGATCACAGCTCACTGTAGCCCCCAACTCCTGAGTTCAAGTGATCCTCCCTTCTCAGTCTCCTAAGTAGCTGGGACTACAGGCATGTGCCACCACCCTGGCTAATTTTTTTTATTTTTATTTTGTAGAGATGGGGGGTCTTGCTATGTTGTACAGGCTGGTCTTGAGCTCCTGGCCTCGAGCAATCCTCCTGACTCAGCCTCCCAAGGTGCTGGGATTATAGGCATAAGCCACGCACTCAGCCCTTAGCATTTAAAATTTTTAATATATATTTTTCAATTCAAAAATTGTAGATTTCATTTTTAAATTAAATCACATTAAAATCCTTCCCCAGCAGTATCCTGTGGCATGACTCAAAGAAACACAATCCACAGTTGCGCTGGGGCTTAGAGTTTCAGCTGGGGCTTAGGGTGTCACTAAAGGAAACCCACCTCCAGGAGCTGACTGAGGGCCGCGATGGAGCTCAGCTCATTGAAGTCCATCAGAGATGAGGCTAAGGTCCGTAAAAAAGTCCCATCTGGAAAGTCAACAATCAGATTTAGTGTTTGAGCGTCTGGGACGAGCCAAATTTGTGGCATCTGGATCCTCAAAGGATGAGTTACCTTTGATGGTGCTTTGGAACAGCTGTGGGAAGATGCCGTTGGGGGCCAGCTGATGGAAGAGGCAGCGCAGGAACTGCTTGGCCACCCCTGCTGCATTGCCAGGAACCATCATGCTGGAGTGGAACGGGGGAAGAAAAGGCAAGAAGTCATGGGCCAGGGAGCATGTGTTTAAGTATTCACTTAGAATTCAGACATCTGCACACCATTTCTCTTATGAGATATCTCACTGTCATGTTCATCAATGAAATGAAATATTCTACTCAAAGCTAATCCCTGTTAACAATAAATTTTTAGAAAGAGAGAGCCATGAAATGCCAGAGTCGTCCCAGACATGTTCCAGGTCCCACAGTGTACTCATGAAGGTTATAAGGCCCAGAGAGAAGAGGTAACATACAAAGGTCATGTGGTTGCAGAAGGACAGAGTCAGGACTAGAGCCCTGGATGAGGATTACCAGCAAAATCCTCCCAGGAAAGTGTCATTGGCTAAGAGAGAGCTGCTCTGAGGAAAAAATGAATAAAATAAAATTATATATATATATATACACACACACATATATACACTCAAACATATATATTTGCTGGCCTCGAGTAATCCTCCTGTCTCAGCCTCTCAAAGTGCTGGGACTATAGGCATGAGCCACTGCACTCAGCCCTGCATATATATATATATATGCAGGGCCCACTGGAAATAATCCCCAGCACAAAGGCTGAGCATAGAATTACAGGAGCATCAGCTTTCTTTCTAACGGTGTGCATTGCCCGCAAGCAAACCATGAACACTGCAGGTCAGTGCTCACAGTTGCATATATATATATATATATATATATATATATATATATATGCAGTGAGGGAGATATTCATTCTCATTAGGAGATCTGAGAAGTTTTATCTGGGCATCTGAGCTGGCACTTGTAAAAAGGCTAGGACTTTGACAGGTGCAGTTTGTTCTTCACCCTTCATGTGCAACTCTACACATCAAAAGTAGGGCCAAATTTATGAGGCCTTGCCCCTTAGACCAAGGTACCAGAAAGGATGCTTCCTGAAGTAGTTAGGGGGTAAGTTACCAGAAAGAAGAAAATCAAAGAACATAAATGGATACCTAATTATACCAATTATTATCTCATTATGCCATGTCTATTCTGAAAAGCTGGTTCAAAGTTTTAGGTCAAAAATATTCTTTAGGAAAATGTAACATCAAATTTATAATAACTCAGAAAATAGAGAAGGAGAGAACCCTTCCCAATTTGTCTGATGCAGCCAGCATAGCCCTAAAACTAAAATCAATAAAGCCATCATCAAAATAAATTTAAAAAAAGAAGGAAACAAAAAAGAAATGGGAAGAGGACAGACAGACCCATAGTCGTCATAGTCTTTGAATCCAGCTATAGATGAAAAGAATGACACATCGTGACCAAGTAGGTTTATCCCAAGAGTGTAATAATAATTTAATATCCAAAAATCAGTATAATTCAATATAGTAAGGAATATAGGACAAAAAACTTTTATCTCAATAGATGCAGAAAATGCATCTCACAAAATTCAACACACATCATGACAAAAATTGAAACTGGGCCAGGCATGGTGGCTATCACTTGTAATCCCAGCATTTTGGGAGGCCAAGGCAGGAAGACTGTGTGAGCCCAAGCACTGGAGAGCAGCCTGGGCAACAGGACAAAACCCCCATTTTTGCAAAAAATACAAAAAACTAGCTGGGCGTGGTGGCACACACATGTAGTATCAGCTACTCAGGAGGCTAAGGTGCTTGGATCACTTGAGCCTGGGCAGTTGAGACTGCCATGATGGTGCCACTTCACTCCAGCCTGGGTGATTGAGCAAGACCCTGTCTCAACAACAGCAACAAGAACAAAAACTCTCAAACTGGAAACACCTCAATTTGCTAACGGGCATCTATTAAAAACCTATAGCTACTGTAATTACTAGTAAATACTGAATATTTTCCCCGTAAGAGAGGAAACAAAACAAGGGTGCCCATTCTCCCATCTCTATCATTGTACTGGCAGTGCTAGCCATTGCAATAAGGCAATAAAAAGAAACAAAAGGCATAAAGATCAGAAAGGAAGTAGTAAAACTCTCAATATTTACAGATGATCTTTTGCCACACAAAATCAAATCCTAAGAAATCTACAAAGCAACTACTGGAACTAATAAGTGAATTTAGCTAGGATACAACACTAATATGCAAAAATCAATTGTTATTTATAGATCAGCAGCAAAAAGTTGAAATTTTTAAAAATTCCATTTACATTAGTATAAAAATCATAACATTCTTGAGAATAAATTTAACAAAAGATGGCAAGACATCTACACTGAAAACTAAAAAACATTGCTGAAAGAAATTAAAGATCTTATGAAACTGAGAAATATACCATGTTCATGAATGGGAAGATTCAATATTTTCATGCTGTCAGTTATCTCCAAATCGATTTGCTCTTCCAATACAACCCCAGCAGGCTTTTCTGACAAAAATGAGAAGCTTATTCCCAAATTTATATGAAAATGTAAAGCATCTAGAGATCCAAACCAATCTTTAAAACGATAACTAAATTTGGAGGACTCATGCTACCTGACTTCAAGACTTATTACTTATTATAAAGCTGCTACAATCAAGACAGTGTGGTACAAGCTTAAGAATTAATATATAGATCAACAGAACAGAATAGAAAGCTGAGAAATAGACCCACTTTTCTAAGGGTTTTAAGCTTAACAGGCAGTACAGTGATCCAATAAGAAAAGAGAATATCTTTTTTAATTGTGCTGAAAAACTGAATATCCACATGGATAAAAATGAACTCCTACCTCTGCCTCATACCAGACATAAAATTAATTTAAGATGAGTTGTATAAATGCCAAATGTAAATATGAAAACCATAAAGCTTTTATAAGAAAACAGAGAATATCTACATGACTTGGAAGGAGACAAAGGTTTCTTAGACAAATAACAGGAAGCAATAATTATAACGTTTTGTTTTAATGCATTAGAATTCATCTAAATTAAAAACTTCTCAGCAAAAGATACCACTAAGAAAAGAAATAGGTATGCCCCAGACTGGATAAAAATATTCTCAAAACATGTTTAACAAAGGACTAGTTTTCAGGATATGTAGAGTCTTACAACTCAGCAATAAAAAGACAACAACCCAATTAAAATATTCAAAAGATTCAAAAGACACTTCTCAAAAGAATATACAACATAATGGGTCAACAAGCACTTGAAAACATGTCATAGAGAAATGAAAGTTAAAACTGTAATGAAATACCCATTACACACCCACCAGAATGACTAAAATTAAAAAGATCAACAATGCCAAAGTTGGGCAAGAATAAGAAACAACCAGAAGTCTCATCCACTGACGATGGTAATATAAAATGGCATAACCACTTTAAGAGAAGTTCCAGTAGTTTCTTATAAAATTAAACATATAGCTATCCTGTAACCCAACAATATCATCCCTAGATATCTTAGCCAAGAGAAATAAAAACACTTGTTTTTAAAAGGGCTTTTATAAGAATGTTGACAATAGCTCTAGTTTTAAAAGCCCCAAACAAAAACAACCTAGAAGTCCTTCAGTAAGAAAATAAAAAAGCAAACTATGGGATACAATTCAGCCTTGAAAAGGAAACAAACTCCTAATAAAAGCAGCAACATGGATAAATCTCAAAAACACCATGCTGAGTAAAAGAAGTTAGACACAAAAGAGCACAGACAGTAGGATTCCATTGACATGAAGTCTAGAAGAGGCAAAATTAATCCATGTGTAAAAAATATCATAACAGTGTTTGCCTCTATGGAAGTAGAGATACTCTGGAAAGGTTCATGAGAGAACTTTCTGGGAATAATGGTAATGCAATGTCAACAATAATATTATCTTATGTTTGTAGGACCTGTTACAGTTACACTATCATATACACTCTATCATATGGGTCCACAGAAAATATCCCTCAGATTAGTATCTCTCTTTTACAGATGAGGAGACTAAGGCAGAGAGATCAGTGTGGCCAAAGTCACAGACAGCATCCGTTCCTGACCTCCTCTGGTTCTTCCTCCCCAATGCAGTCAAAGTGGCCTTTCTACATGCTACACACACACACACACACACACACACACACACATACACACACACACACACACCCCTTGCTGCTTACAAATCCTTCACTGGCTTCCCACTGCTGCTAGAAGGAAGTCCAAAATATTTACTGTGGTTTATAAGTCATGCACAAGCTGGTAAGTCAGACTCAGCAAGCTCTTGCATCTCTGTGCTGTGGTAATACTGGCTTTTTCATAGTTCCTCCTACACAATGTTTTTACCATGCTCTTTCCATAACTATGTGCATATTAAGTTAAACTCATTTTTTCATATCTTAGTTTAAATATCACTTCTTAAGGGAAGTCCTTTCCTCCTTCTCCCCTCCTCTACCACTAGACTGGGACCGCCTGTTACACCCACTCACACCATCAGCTCTCATCCAGGCTTGCTCATCTCAGCAAATGCCATGCCCGCCCACCCAGTTGTTTAGGCCAAAACCTGGGAGTCATTCTTGCCTCCTCACTTTCTCTTATACCCAGCATCCAATTTAGCAGCAAATTCTATTGGCTCTACTTTCAAAATATTTCCTAAATACATCCTTAATGTGACTACCTCTCACCACCTTAGACCAAACCGCTAACTTCTTACCTGCACCACTAACATGGTCATCAAACTGGTCCCCTGCTTCCCTTTTTACCTCCTCCCCATAACCTATTCAACACAGAAGCCAAAGGGATGCTTTAAAAATTTTTTTTTCCTTAAAAAAGATTTATTTTATTGTGTTAAGGACACTTAACATGAGAACTATCCTCTTAACAAATGTTCGTGTGCAATACATTACTCTTGACTGTAGGTGGAATGCTATACAGCAGATCTTCAGAGTTCATTCGTCCAGCTCGACTAAAACTTCATGCTCCTTGATTAGTAACTAGAGAGTGATCCTTCAAAGCAGTTGATAGGGTTTGGTTGTGTCCCCACCCAAATCTCATCTTGAATTATAGCGCCCGTAATTCCCACATGTTGTGGGAGAGACCCAGTGGGAGATAACTGAATCATAGGGGCAGTTATTCAGTACTGTGGTAGTGAACAGGTTTCATAAGATCTGACGGTTTCATAAACGGGAGTTCACCTGCACAAGCTCTCTCCTTGCTGGCCACCATGTAAGATGTCCCTTTGCTCTCCCATCGTCTTCCAGCATGATTGTGAGGCCTCCCAGGCCATGTGGAGCTGTGAGTCCATTAAACCTCTTTCTTTTATACATCACCCAGTCTCAGGTATGTCTTTATCAGCAGTGTGAAAATGGACTAATACAGGTTAGAGCACATCACTCCTCACTCTGATGGCTCCCTGCTGCACTCTTAATGACCTGCAGGGCTCTCCTTGGCCTGGCCCTTACTGCCTCTGCCCTCTCATCTCCTGCCACTCTTTTTCACACTCAACCTGCTCCAGCCACGTTAGTCTGTTTTCCAAATATATGAGGCGTTTTCCTGACTTACAGACTTCATATTTGTTGCTCCCTCTGCCTGGAATGTTATTCTCTAAATTACTGCATGGATCACTCTCTCACTTTATTCAGGCTTTGTTCAAATATTGCTTCCTCAAAAATGCTGTCCTTGACCATTATATCTAAAATACCAGCTCCGTGCACTATCTCCCAGACTTACTTGATTAATTTTCATAGCATTTAGCACTAAATGATATCAAATTACAGAGTCAGTTTTCCTGTTGGTTAATTTGCTTATTTTCTCTCTCATCAAGTAGAATGTAAGTTCCATGAGAGCCAGGATTTGTTGTTTTGTTACCACTATAACCTCAGTAACCAGTAGTCATTCCATAAATACCTGTTGAATGAATTACTGTTACATAAGTCTCTCTGTACTTTTTCTTCATAGCACTTAGCACAGTTTACAACTATGAACCTGTACAAATATCTTATTCACATTGGCTTCATGGATAGACTATAAGCCCCATGAGGGCAGGAATCATGTCAGTTTTGCCCCCAGTGAAGCCCTAAGTATCTAGCACAGGGTGGACTTAAAAGTATTTGTTGGCTGAAATAAGTGAGTGAGTGAATGAATGAGTGAATGAATAAATGAAGGCAAGAACAGAAAATGAACAACTAGTGCTCTATGGAGCTACAACTGGAGCCTAACAATATTCCTCCTGTGGTGCACAAACTGGCATTTTATTTTATTTTTTTTTAATTGAGACAGGGTCTTGCCATGTTGCACAGGCTGGTCTCAAACTCCTGGGCTTGAGTGATCCTCCCACCTCAGCTTCCCAAAGTGCTGGGATTACAGACATGAGCCACTGCACCCAGCCCCACACTGGTGTTTTAGAAACGAGATGAACATGCACAGAGGAGAAAAGAAAGTGAGATCTGGGCTCACTTTAGGACCTTACCTTTCTGCTTGATTAGAAAAGGTAGTACTGGATGCCAATCTAGGAAATAAAGTAAAGAGAGTCACACAAATATCTTAGATTTCCATGATGAGATGCATTAGTAATTAGGACCTGTTGTGTTTTTGGTTTAGATGGGAAGATGTGTACAATGTTGACAGTTCCCTTGACAGAGGACAGAGGGCCCACTCAGTGGTCAGTCTGTAGAGTTAAACTTGGCCCAGTCCTCGAGATCTGCTATGTCAAGTTAGACATATTCATGGAGAGGTTTGCAGAAAGTTGGTTTTCTACAGAATGGCTCCTGCAGCCAGGGCAGACAGTGAACAGAACAACACTGGACCCAGTCCCTCTCCATATTAACTCAATTCAAAATTCATTTCTTTGCATATAACCTCTGAGACCTAACTATAAACAAATCACAAATGATAAAAGCCTCTAAAAGATAGAAAAATAGATAACAGAAATATTTGCCAGCTGTTGCATTGAAATGAGAAGAGAAATGTTACATTAAGAAGAGAAATGTACTGGTTAAGTAAACAATATATAGCATGTAATTTCCAAAAAAGTATAATTATTTGGTTCTGTATTTGTGGAAATAGTCTATATGTTATCCTATGGATAGAGAATGGACTATACTGGTAGGTTTAGAAGAACATGTCTGGATTAGTATGATATTGAAGAAACAGAAAAGGAGAATATTGCAAATTTATTTACTTTATTAGGACTAAATGTGTAAGAGTGAGCTGAATCAAGAACCCACTTGGAGAGGAATTGAGAGTCCAGCAACCAATAACACCAGACACCACTCCCAGTTGTTTTGTTTACAGACCCTTTCACGCTAATGTCACTACAACAAATAGATAAACATTGGCAAGTGAACTAAACAGTAACAGTGATTAATGGTGAAGCAAATATAATTTTAAAGGATATACCTAGAGAAAGGGATCATTTAAGAGGGATCCAAGCAGACAGCAAAGTATGAGATCATATGGAAGAGCCTGGGTGATCGATGAAAGCATTATGCTGAGCTTACAAACCCCTAGAATATGCAGGGAGTGGCCCCTGTGGTCATAACTAGCACAAATAAACAACGTGTTTGTAAAACCACATGGCCTCATCTGTTCTTCATGATGAAGTGGGGTATGCCAGGAAGCCCCGAATTAGCTGGCAGTTGAATCTGTTTTCATGGTAGCTTCAGTGATTAGGCTTAGGTTGCTAAGACTTGTGGCAGCTTGCACTAAATGTACTCCCTGTCTCTTGCTAGTCTACCCAAAGGAGGTAGAGATTTAGTATATGTGTATGTAAATATGTAAAAATGTATCTGCCACTGGTTTTCCCTTGCTTTTCTTCAAAGCTCATGTGTTTCCATCCTAACAGTTGGCAATGTTTGAACATGAATTGTTCTCACTTATGTTAAAACAAACAAAAACCCAAAACTGAAACAAACCCCTCTATATAGCTATGACAACCTAGATCATCTGTTTCAAAGAGATGATACCATACTGGAACAATAATTCTATCTATTCTGACACTAAGAAGTATTGACAGCAGAAACTGTGACCTGGTATTAATAAAAACTCTCAACTCCCCAAGTGTTGAGAGTTTTTATTTTGTAATTATTATGACTAGCTCAAACTTCAGGGCTTAAATGAAGTAATTCATCTTTTCTTATCTCTTCATATCCCCATATCCATCCCTTACTTTGCACATGGGCTATTCTGAAGTCTCCAGATGCAAGAATCACACTTACCTTTATACAATCCCTATCTATATGACTCCTAAGGACACTACCAAAAAAACTGGAGAGAGGGAGGATAAGAAAGTCATACCCTTTGGGGACTGAGGAGTTGACAGTGCTTTCCTGTTTGTCTTCAACTTGAAGTCAGCAATTTTTCATTTTAAAAAACGGGTTAAATTTTTAGCTCCACTGAGATTCATTCTCTTTCCTTTCCCCAAATGCCAAGAATTTGCAGAATCCAGTTCTTGTCCTACCTCCTCCTTATAAACTTTCTTTAAGAAATCTGTCCTATACTAATCTTCTGTAGCACTTAGCTCTCTCTCATACCACTCATTACAGCATTTAATCACCCCTTCCTGTATGGCTAGTCAATGAGTCCACAGTAACTGTCACAGCAACTAAGCGCAGAGTACCTGAGGGCAGGAGCTCTGTCTAATGTCTGCAGCCTAAAGCACCCAGCACCGTTAGCACAGATTGGAAGTGTTAATACATTCATGCGGAGTTTAATTCAATCCTCTCCTATAGGTGGTGCATGCTAGGACTACAGTTTGTTATTGAATTTGAGCTGTCTTCATATCCATGAAATACATCATTTATATTCTAATGTCCTATCTACTAAATAGAATTTTCTTAGCATGAACACTCTCAAAGCAGCTAAGCATAATCTCTCAGTCAGGTTGAAATCCCTTTTCCCCAAATGTGTGTATCCTTCCTTTATCTGAGTCGGAAACGTGAACCTGCTGTAATTACTGTGTGTCTCCTCACATGACAATGCCCCAAGTTCTATAGTTAAATGAGGTGCTCTTGAGATTACAAATGCCTAGAAAATCCATCTCAAAACAGGTAAAGAGAAATAATAACAGCTAATACTTATGAAGTACTTACTATCAATCGCTGACAGTTGTGAGTGTGGTTACATCCATTAGTTCATCTAGTGATAGGGAATAACAAACAGTGGGGTTTTCTTAGTGTGGTTACCTCTAGCTTTGCTCTGACATTGTGACTCATGACCCTACACAGATGGAGAATTCAGTCGAAAGACTGGTCTATTTGGTTTTTAAAACTAGTCTGAGTTGATCTCACAAATACCAGTATCTATAAGATGGCTGAATGTTTCACTTTTGAACTGGTAGTTTTTACTTGAAGACAGAAATTTAATAAAGGACCTTCCTACCAAACAAAACAGAAGCTGGCACTCACCTTCCCACAGACTGCATGATATCCAGCAGCAGCGGGGCTGCCAGGTCTGGGCTTAAGTGAATGAATGTGGAGAGGACCACGATGGCCAGCCCAAGTGTCTCTTCATCGTACTCTTCAAGAATGGCCCCACAGTCATGGCATCTGCAAAGAAAACAGAGACAAGCTTTCCATGAAAGAAAGAACCATGCTCTCAAGATATAATGTACTACAGACATGGCCGTTTCTAGCAGGTCTTGGAAAAGTCTCCAAAAGGAGATGAGGGGCCCTGCTCTGGTAATTGGTAGGGGATTCCAGTGCTGACATCACCACAGATACAGAAACAGCACACATGGCAGAGACCACGAAGATGCCTCTGATTACTGAAAATGTTCTTTCAATTCCTCAGCATCTGGCCTGCAAATGCATGATTGCTCTCGCTTAGTGCCAACAGTTTGAAGCCTGTGGATGAGGGATTTGATGCATGTGACATTATTGGTGAGGAAAGTCAGTAACTAGATGTGTTTTTCATTTGTTGAAGTTAAAAATGAAAAATGCCCAGGCATGGATGGAGGCCTTCAGAAAATGTTTTATTTGTGGGTAAGAGACAGGACAGTCAAGTCTACAGAACCATCTGGAAAGCCTGAGGTGATGATGAAGTCTGTTCTCCACCACTCACTCAGATTAGCTTTATGAACTCACCAGGCCTGCCGAGTGTCGTATATAAATGCACAAACAATGCCACCCACTCTTGGGTAACTTCCAACTTATTGCTCTCTATAGTGTCCTAATGTAGGGTCCATTTCATTCAACTCGACCAAAGCCAATTGATAAAGTGAGCGGTTTTATAAAGGGAAGGGAAAGTCTACTGGCAATAGCAGGGAAACAAGAACTACGACTGCTGTTGTGACCTTTCCTTCTGAAACCTTCCTAAATATAGGCCCAAAAAAGGGCATAAAAATTTCTTACAAATTGACATTTTAAAATACAGGATTCACATTACTAAGTAAAAAAGGAAAGGAATGGAGTGCACAGAAAGGCAACTAAGAAACATTAAGACTTGGGGAGGGGGATAATACCAAAGGGAGAGCTGGGGAGAGCCCTCCACCGGCAACTCAGTGACCTGTGTGGACCTTCTAAGGCAGCTGCACAAGACAGGCAAGGCCGCTTCTTCAGTCATGGCTGTCAGCTCATTACAAATGAGTAACGGGTGGCCAGTTACAGGGATATCCACACCAGCCCCTTCCACCTTACCCTACTCAGCTTTTATCAGAAGCATATTGTATTAGTCTGTTCTCATGCTGATAATAAAGACATACCCAAGACTGGCTAATTTATAAAGGGAAGAGATTTAATTGACTCATAGTTCCACATGGCTGGGGAGGCCTCACAATCATGGTGAAAGGCAAGGAGGAGCAAAGTCACATCTTACATGGTGGCAGGCAAGAGAGCTTCTGCAGGGGGATCTCCCATTTATAAAACCATCAGATCTTGTGAGATTTATTCACTACCATGAGAATAGTATGGGTGAAATCACCTCCATGATTCAATTATCTCCACCTGGTCCTACTCTTGACATGTAGGAATTATTACAGTTCAAGCTGAGATTTGGGTGGGGACACAGCCAAACCATATCACATACCTAATTTATCAATCAGGTCACCTTTACCAAGAAGGCTTCCTGGTCCAAGGGAATTTCTTGAAACTTGAAATCTTACAATCATTTTGTTTTGTTTTGACACAGTCACTCTGTCCCCCAGGCAGGAATGCAGTGGTGCCATCATGGCTCACTGCAGCCTTGACCTCTCAGGCTCAAGAGATCCTCCCACCTCAACCTCCCTAGTAGCTGGGACTACAGGCACACACCACCCCAGGCTAATTTTAGTATTTTTAGTAGAAACAGGGTTTTGCCATGTCACCCAGGCTAGTCTCAAACTCTGGGGCTCAAGCAATCCACATGCTTTGGTTTCTCTTTATCATATTCACTGAACAAGCATCTATGTGCCAGGCAATATACTGGAAGAACAAATTATGACTTAAAAGCAAAGCATGCTTCCTCTGAAACTTTCTCACCACTGTGGTGACCAAACTCAAACTCTGTATACATGGTGAAGAAAATAACTATGCGAGCTTACTTGTCCGTCATCACCGTCGGCTGCTCATCAGTGAATTCTTCGGGTGCAGGCACAAACATACTGACTATGCTTGGTGCAGACAGCAGGCTGGATTTGGTGGCACCTGAGTAAGCAGCAAAGGGACAACCAGTGAATATAGATGAGCTTCAAGGGGCCAAGAAAGGCCTGATTCTCCTCTTGGAAACCCTCCAAAGATCACATTCCCTGGAATGCAACTTGGACATCCCAATTGTACTGTAGAAAGCCCTCAACCATGAAATGAAGTCAAGAAAGACTGTGATTTGTTTCTGCTTGGATGAAATGAAGAGTTAGACTTCTCTCTCTTAGGTGTGCCAGCAGGGTGCGAAGACAAAGATGAAAGACAAAGGGGGAAATCTATTCAAGGGTACCCTTAAATGAGCTACAAACATTATTCGTAGGCATAAATGGAAACTGCCTATATAATACTGCATTTCTAAAATCACAAATGCATATCAACATTACAGTTTTGCTAATATGGGAAGGGGGTAAGATCCCAGAATTCCATGCACTTAAGCAATGGAAGATCTTTGAGCTAAGAAATATCAGTGTGTTTGTTTGTTTGTTTGAGACAAGGTCTTGCTCTGTCACCCAGGCTGGAGTGCAGTGGCATGAGCATGGCTCAGTGCAGCCTCAAGTTCTGAGGTTCAAGCAATCCTCCCATCTCAGCCACTGAAGTAGCTGGGACTACAGGCACACACCACCATGCCTGGCTAATTTTTAAGTATTTTGTAAAGACAAAATATGTTACCTGGGCTGGTCTTAAGATCATTGGCTTGCGGGATCCTCCCACCTCAGCCTCCCAAAGTGCTAGGATTACAGCTGTGAGCCACAGTGCCTGGCCTTCCATTTTTCAAACTGAAGTATTTATGAATGAAATATCAAGATTTTTTTTAAGGAACCATCCAGTGACTCATTCCACGTCAGCCAATCAATACCACAGTGTTTAAAACTTTGGGGTTTGATGCCTTCCAAGGAGTCTGAGGCAAGAATCTTAGCAATATGCTTCAGGGAGGAGTAAATCAGTCTAGAAATTCAGGAAGCTGTTCTCCATTAAGAAAGCCACTAGTGCAAGACAGAATCTCAGATGAAAATGAGGTAACCCAAGAAGAATCTCAAAGTGATCATCCAGAATAATGCCATATTCTACAAAGTACTAACTAAAACTCTAAGTTCTTCAAACAGGAAAGAAGGCAGAAAAATCCAACAGTCATTAAATAATGTTTCTCATCAAGGAATTAGTATCTTGGTGCTGGGAGGGAAAAAAACAAACAAACAAACAAAAACTCTGGTATGATCTTTCCTCAAATAGGAGAAAGATAATGATTCAGACAATGAGTTTCTAAAGGAATCAAAATATTCATGAAGCTAGCCAAATGGACAATGTGTTTCAATCTGAATTTTTGGAGGAAAAAATGGTGTTGAGCCTTTGAAAAGTCAAGATGCTTCCACACTGCAGACTCCTCTGCCTGATCAAAGGTTACAAAAAAGTATGAGAAGCAGAACATTTGTAAATCCAAACTGCAAAGGAAAATATCTGAAAATATCTTTATGTCACTTTCTAAGCTCCCAAATGGCAATCCAAATTTTACTACCATATTTATCAGCTATGTCCAAGATAACATCCTTTCCTAAGTATACACAAGTGTATCATTGACAAAGATCTCTAATTGTTTGTTTCATAAAGATATTACTTTGAGTGGAAGCAACAGTATTACAGGTATAAGTGTACACTGATTAATAACAGAAAAGGCAAAAAATAGGCCAAGATAAATGAAGACACAAATTTATTACTAAATAGCACAGTTAAAAGCATGAAGTTGCTTCAAAAGACCAAGACACAGAAAATTTAAATCCAATACTCCACATTTCTTGAACATTGACAGATCACATTGACCAGATGTCAAAATGCCTGTGCTAAAAGTGGAAAAATTCAGCCCATACAATATATGGTGATATGTACATATACTTACTAGAAACATAAGAAATTGATTTTTTAATTAAAAATCTCTGAGTCAAGCCTTTCAGAAAAGTATTGCCAATTACTGTTATACAGTAATCACAAAGTCAAGAAAAGGGAGGAACTCAAAGTCATTCTGGTAGTTTCAAACTAATTATTACATAATAAAAATGCCAAGAAAGAGGTATTTTTGACAATAGCATTGTGAAGTTGTTTCTCCATATGACAGCATGGAATGTATGATGCCATCTTTAGAGCCGTTATCTATAAAAGCAAACGGGTTCAGCTGTTGAACACTGGCCCCCATGGGCAACACTGGCTGAAACAATGGATTGCTAAACATTGCTACTAAAGTGGGAACAAAGAGTACCTAGGAGAAGGTGGGAAATGCAAAAAGGAGGCCACAGACCTCAGCCATCTTTGGTTATACTTCAGTTATGATAAGTCTACAATGTTAAAGGCAGTCCCTATCACCCTCAAGTTGCTGCCGACATTTCTGATGCCTCCACTACTGGCTCCCCTTCTGAATAGCTGAAGTGCACCCTACAGCAGAAACAAAGGGCTCTCAGAAACTTGAATGAAGAGGAGCCCACCTCCAGAGCCCAACTTTGAAGCTGAAGATTTTGACAAAAGTCCCTTTGGGAGTCTTGGAGACAGGAGAAATTATGAAGGTGTTTGTCTCAAAGCAGGTGTGCATGGATCAGTCCTCCAGCTGCACTGACGGGCTCTTCAGTTTACCATGAAAGACACTGACTTTCCATCTCACTGTTCTCACCATGTCATTCCACTTTTACTGCTACTGAGTCGCTAGATCACGAACAAGCACCAAAGATTTGTTCAACCACTCTTACTTCTACACATCAAAGCTTTTCCTAGCCCCATAGATTAAAAGAATCTCACCTCATCCAATACAGGAACTAAAACTGCTATTCACTGGCAAAGAAATGTTAGCAAAAGCTGGAGATCAGTATCTCCTCATTCCTTAGGAAAATTAGAAGGGTGACATGGTCTAGAAAAAGAGCTCTACTTGATTTAAGACACGAGTTGTGAGATGTGATCATAATTCTTTCTGAGTATTTTGTTTTTCTACCAATGATAGGTTAATCTGCCTTCTCAAGAAAGAACAAAGGTAACAACTACTTTGGTAGTTAAAATTCAAAAGGAATATTCTGACCTTAGCACAGATTGACCTGCAGCTTGCTTCCGTGAGCAACATCAAGTCAAGTAAATTTTTTCAATGCATACTTCAGAGTGCTGGAAAGAAGCTATTAACCTACAACCTCAATATTCTAAAAATAAATACAGATTAGCTGGACCATGCTCAGAAGAGTAGATATGGCATGATATGGAAAACTGATATGTCTGAGGAGGAATGCTGAAGGACCTAGGAATGTCTGGTCTAGAAAAGACTAAGGGAATAAGCACCATCCAAAAAATAGGAGAGGCCAGGCGTGGTGGCTCATTTGTAATCTCAGCACTTTGGGAGGCCAAGGTGGGTGGATCACCTGAGGTCAGGAGTTTGAGACTAGCCCAGCCAACATGGTGAAACCTCGTCTCTACTACAAAGACAAAAATTAGCTGGGTGTGGTGATGCATGCTTGTAATCCCAGCTACTCAGGAGGCCGATGCAGAAGAATGGCTTGAACTCAAGAGATACAGGAGGTTGCAGTGAGCCGAGATCACACCACTGTACTACAACCTGGGCGACAGAGCAAGACTCTGTCTCAAAAAAAAAAAAAAAAAAAAAATTATGAGAGAGACTAGGCTTGTTTTATGTGCAGGGGTTAGAAAGTCACTATAAGGAAGAACTGTTGGCCATGTTCAAAGATGAGATGTCACACACTCGCAGCCACTGGGGGTGTGTAAGCAAAGGTCAGCCCCACTTCGTGGAGTTGATAAGAAAAAGGTTGCATCTGCTGGGTGACCAGACGATGAACATGTCCAGTCTCCGTCAGCTCTTACAGCCTGAGACTCTGTGACTCAACTAACCTCTCATCCTCAATGGCTGGCCCTCCAGGTCAGGGTTTAGGCACGTTGGCACGTTACACTGGCGTTTCCCAGGCTGTATCTGTTCTGTGGATAAATAGAGTGTTTCAGTCTTTGATGTGGTCATCTTAGCGCCATTTAGAACACAAAGAATTTAACCAATTATCTCTTGGGGCCATTTTTTTGGTCCCTGTTACTATTGATGATTAACATTTACAGGACACATCCTAGATTTTAGGGTAGACTTATTTGGGGCTTCACTACAAACCTGCCATTCAGTTCCATGAAATGCAACTAAAAGCAGGACAGCATCTAAAACTATTCCAAAAAGTCCAAACAAGTACCCCACCCTGCCCCCCAAAAAAGTTCAAATCTCATCATCTCCAGATAGGAAATGAAAGGCTAATATCACAGCCATGACAGGAATGTTTTATGCAAATCAATAAGTACATTAGTGATCATTTGGGGCAATGGCAAGAAAGGTCATACTGAAAACACATGGAACTGGTAAGAAGGAAATGCCAGGACTGGGACTGAGGGATGGGGAACAGGAATAAGGGCGAGGGGGTAAAATGGAGGCGTGGTGCTTCAAAAACGTTTGTTTGTATGAAAGATGAGGCAAAGCAGCAAGTCACGGTGCCATGCATGGATGGAAAAGAGGCGGGTCTCGGGACGAAGCTGCTGTGTGCTGAGGTGAATTCATCATGATCCACGTTTTAGGCTGCCTTTCTCAGTGTGCCTACATGGCCAAATTTGTTCTTGTGGAGACCAGCAAGGCACTGAATCTACGTGTATAGTTTAAAGTGACATGCTACCTAACATTGCACTACACAGTCACAGACTCGCCCCAGGCTCAGATGTGAGGAGGACGTCTTCTGACACTTATCAAAACAAGAATATTGAGATGATGCCCTAGTAGGACTTGGTGATTCCAGAACCAGTTTGAGGGATGGAAGACAGGCCCAGGAGAACTCAGGAAAGATTCAGACAGCATGTAAATGGGAAGTATTGAATGAGAAACCAGAGTGACATGAACAAGGTTGAAATCTGGTTGAAAAGTGAAAAATTCCGTTAAATGGGTTATTTGGTATCGTGTAGATTTTCTTAGACTAAAATTTAGACTGAAAATTGAGATCAATGTGCCTTTTTAGAACTACTATGTCCATCAAACTAGGTTGCCATTGTAGTCGGAATCCAAACTGGTTGGTTAGCTTAGGCTGAGCTACCCACTGCAGAAAACAGTAGCAAGGTAAAATCATCTTCGGAGTCCTCACATTAGCATTTAATAATCAGAGACCTAGTCAAACAAAAGCTGCTACTCTCAGTTCCTTACGTAGCTTCATCTCCGTAAAGCAGAAAGCACAGTCCTCTTTGGTGTAGGCAGAAAGACTTCATTCAAACCCAGTAAACTCCTGAGGTTGGCTGTCCAGTCTTCCTCCTTCTCTCCTTGCCTGTTGGTTCTTGGCTATTCACTGCTCACTACCACATCTCACTAAAATGAAGAGAAAACACTAACCCTTTACAATGTTAAGAACCCTTACAAAGTCCAGGAGAGTTGAAACTATCTGTTAAATATGAAACTGGGTATGGTGTGTGGAATTTAGATATCTAGACTAGCGTTCTATCTCTCTCTCTCTCTTTCTCTCTCTCTCTCAGAATAATGAAAGCAAGTAAATGATGTATATAAATAATATGGCTTTGAAGAAAATAATAATATCTCAATATTTTGCTTTTGTGGATATTATAATTCATAGTCATCAGGAAGAACAGTAAAGTAATTTCATATCACTGCAGCCAGAAAGTATTAACCACAATACTAAAAGAGTCCGATCCAAGGGTAGGCCCCAGAGCATATCACCATCATAAGCCCTTACATTTTAGTAATGCGTGCATGTTGCAAGGTGTTTTCACTTTTATAATCTTGTAATTCAAACGACCCATTTAATTACAGAAGAAAACACAACAGAAAAGGCAGGCACTTAAAAGAGGATTGCGGCTGTAGTACTACTGGCTTAGTAAGGTAGTACATGCACAAAACGTGGTAACAAAGTTGAAAAAATGCGGAGTGATCTTGTTTAGAATAGACAGGTCATGGCAGTCAATTCTTACTTCAAAATTGAGGTTAGATGCAGTTCCATCTTATGAGCATGGGGATGTGTGGCTGCAACCTGGTGACCCTGCTAGCTAAAACACAGAACTCATATTCCCAAACCTACTGGCAGATGATGATGTCACTAAGCTGACAGTTGTTACCACTATTATTATTACTATAAATATTCCCTCATTTGGGGGGGGGGGTAATTTGTTGTTTATACAACAGAGAATATGGATAATCTGCTGTGTGTTTTCTTTCTTATTTGCATCAAGAAACCATAGTTCCATTCCCTCCTCCCCAGATCAATAACCTAATGTCTGGAATCTGGGTCTTAGAGAGAACAAGAGTTGGGCCAGTGTCAAGAGAAGAGCGTGTCCCTCCAGCACACTTGGGAAGTTTAAATAGACTTAACTAATTACCTTAGGTGGTTTTGAAAAATTATCTGAACCAAAGAATATGAGAGAAAATCTATTCTTTAACAAGGGAGTAGAGTGGACACAGAGAAAGTGGCATTTGCTAATCCGAGAGGTAGAACAAGAAGAAAAAGCTTGACCCACCAGTGTCCCAGTTGCTGATGTTATGGGGGGCGCTAGACTGATGCTCCAGCTGCCGCTTCATTAACTGGCTCATTGTCAGAACTCCCAGAGATCCCCTTTTCATCTGCCTATACTGAGCTAGATGGAGGAAATTAGGAGACGATTATAATAATAAATTTCCACAGCACACAAAGGCTCCACACATCCATATAGAATTTAAATTGACCCTTCATTTGCTGTTTTTGGTAAATTGTATGCTTCTGTATGTATTACCATAGTTTTTGGTCAATTGTATGCTTCTGTTCAAATTAGAAACTAAGGCACTCTGCTGTTCCGGGTCCCTGTCTTCACACAGTGAAGGTGGTAACAGTGGTCATTAGCACTGATTTGTCACCTGTAAATATTTATCCCAGTTACAACTGAATGAAATATGATCATATTCATCTGCTTTTTAAATTATATACTCTGCCATGTTCCCAAAAGGATTTAAGACCAATAATAAATTTAAATTTATGGCTTAACTTTCTTTAATGGAGCTTGCGCATACATTGTTTCCATCTTCTTCATAGCCCCATAAGGTCCCAGTGTATCTGTGCGTGTGTGCATGATGTGTGTGTGCGTGTATATTTTAGGGCAGGATGACACATATCAACCCCAATTTTTAGAGAGAGAAATTGAAGCAAATGAAATTATGTGACTTGGAACCAGTCAACAACTGAGGTGGTCCTAAAACCAAAATATATCAACTCCAAAGTGAAAAACTGTTTTCAATCTCTGTGTGAGCCTCTGTCTACTGTTTGAAAAATGTGAATCAAATAAAATTCCATGAGTATATTCTAGTACATAGCTTTGTTTTTAAAAAGTGGTAACATTTTTATCCTGTAAGTTAAGCATTTAGACACAGCCCACCAGTGAAATGTCAAGTTATTAGCATTTCCAAACCAGAAAACAATGAAAATCACTTTTGCCAGTAGATTGCTGAGTTGGAAAGCAGCCTCCTCTGTTCCTATTCTCAGCAGGCCCACCAATCCCTACCAACCAGCCCAGTGTGAGAGGCAGACCATCATGGATGCAACTTTTCTACATGACCCCAAACACCTTGCATATTTGACAATTTGTGGTTATTCACTGTTTTAAAAGAACAATTTCAGAAACTGAAGCTGTGAACTACATGCCCTAGAAGGGGATGGTAGAAGCTGGGATGACCGCATGGCCCCTGGAAACTCTTCAATGTTATACACAGGTTTCACAATCATGGCACCAAGGTGGCAACTTGGCGTGATGTGAAATCAATTATAACATTTTTAATGTAATTAGCATGCTGTTTGATTAATGGTGGTCACAATATGTTTAGATACAAAATAACCAGCTGATAAATTGATCAAAAGAGAAGGGAATTCTTGTGTCTTAAAGTCAATATTAACCGAATTCATGAAAATGACTGCTCAACCTAATACTAAACATCTCTGATTTTTGTCGCTGATTGGCAAAACTTACAATGTTCTGACTTCAGCACAGCTTTAAGTAAAATTCTGAAACAAAAATCTTTTCAAAGATTTAACAAATTTAAAAATTAGCAGCATCTTTTTAGACTCAATCAAAGAAAAATTTAAAACCTCTACTGATTGAATAATGTCTTCAATTCTCAGGTGTTTTTAAAGACAGCAGAATTCCCTGAGAATAAAACCCTTAATGTTTAGCTCAGTGTATAAGGCACCAGGCATGATACCTCCAAGAACACACCACCAAGAGCATGCTTTTAATGGTGAGAAAGAGAAAGGTGGAAATCTAACGAAGTGCTAAGTCAAATCCAAAGTCTAGCTCAACCATGACTTTGGGATCATGAGACATTTGTAAATTCATTTTATGGTATATGTAACTAGCATTTGAGTCCTACTGAGCTAACAATCCTATTTCAAATTATACTCTAATTCACTATCTTTTTTATTTCTCCTTTTTTTTTTTGAAATGGGGTGCACAGGCTAGAGTGGAGTGGCACGATCCCAGCTCACTGCAGCCTCCATCTCCCATGCTCAAGTGATCCTCCCACTTCACCCTCCTGAGTAACTGGGACTACAGGTGTGCACCACCATGCCTGGCTAATTTTTAATTTTTTTGTAGAAACTGGTGTCTCACTATGTTACCCAGGCTGGTCTCGAATTACTGAGCTCAAGTGATCCTTCTGCCTTAGCTTCCCAAGTGCTGGGATTACAGGTGTGAGCCACCGAACCTAGTCCACTATATTTTATTAAAGATTACTCATACAAATTAGGAGAAGATACACTTTCATGATTTTAGTATGTGGACATAATATTGGCATTTTATCATGTGATCAAACAGATTTTTGTAATAAAATAAGAATAATTAGATTCAGAACTAGCCATTCTTCTTTGCTACCCAAAGGGCAATTAACTGTCATTTGGAAGCAATTTCTTAGAATTTACATAATCCTTATTACAACTGAATTTGAATTATTTAAAGGAAGTATGATATACTAAAAATGAACATGGGTTTGTAAGTCTAAAGGGCCTAGCATCAATTCCTGTCTCTATCACTTAGTAGGTATTTGACTTTAGGCAAGTCATTTAGCTTCTCTGCACCTCACTTAGCTAATCTATAAAATGGGGCCAACAACATCTACCATGCACATGCTGATGTAAGAACTGGATCAGATAACAATGCATGTGAGCCACTTTGCACAGTGCCTGGCACATGACAGGTGTCAAATAAATAGTAGCTACAATTACTATAATGACTGCAAACTCCTGGAGAACAAGTTGTGTTTTATTTATTCACTTTTGACCTCCAGTGCCAAGCACAGTGTCTGGCATCCAGCAGACACTTAGTAAATAGTTGCTGAATGAATGAATGCATGAATGAATGAACAATGAAGATGATGATGTTCCAAACTACCAGTCCACTATTTAAATTAAGATCTTTATCTGGTTTTTCAGGATCATTGAGAGATGGTCAAATGAAAATTATTAAATAGCTTTTCAGGCAATGTCCACATGGAACACGACACTTATCAGCACATACAACAAAGGTTTACAGAAGCTGCACCTCTGTTCGTATCTCTGATTCTGGGTAAGAATGTCTCATGCTAAAGTCTTGTAATTAACCCCACGGAGACAGGTGGACACCCTTACGGAACTTCAGTGGAACTCAAGCTCTCATGGACAAAATCTAGGGCCCAGTGACAGAATCCAGTTTCAAAATACTTGCCTCCTACAGATCCTATAAAACGTCATGCCATTTCCACTCTCCAATCCCAAAGAGCTAAATTCAATCATGACTTTGGGAGTATGATATATCATACATTTATTTTACGATAATTTAGAACAAATTTTGTCAATGACGGAGGTGACTCAAATTAAAGAATAGTGTTCCATGTAAAACTCTGCCATAGACAATGCTTTTCACGTGCCCCAAAAGGTTTTCTATGTTTTATATTCAGGCCATACAATTTTTATGTTATTGAATAATGAAATTCAGTAATCGTTCCTTAACAAATTAGGACACTTGACCAGTCAGTAACCATAGCGATTTATCAAACACTTGAGATATGGACAAAAGTGGGCCATCCTACACCTCAGGGTCTCTGAGAACATACAACATACTGTCGCCAAGGAAGCTGACGCCAACATTAGAAATATATATATATAGAATACCAAGATTGTGAAAATTGAAGACAAGGCAGCAGATAGTGTTCTAAAATAAATGTACAGATGAAATAATCAGCAAAGGAAATCTTACTTGATATTGAGGAATGGCTACTTGTTTCCGGCACACCTGCTTCTAATGTAGGGGCAGATGAAGATTCTCGTGGCATTTCCAACGTTGAAAGTCCTTTAGTAGAAGGATCTACAAACAAAAGTATTATTTAAAACTCAGGACACTGATTAAAAGTAAATTCAAGAACTTTTTCTATATCTTTTCCCTCTTGCCTACTAAAACCATTCAAATTTTCATATAGTTTCCAGGCCTAATAATTACTTTCATGGAATTACATACACACTAATTACAGTGTTCCAGGGAAAGCTGATTCTGTGTGACATTCTGCACCTATGGATCTGCCTCTTGGAGACTAATAATAGCAAAATTACAGAGCTAAAGTTCAGCTGCTTACAATGCATATCCCCAAACAAGTTCCTTAACCTTTCTGTACTGAACTTCTTTTCATTTGAGACCTAAATATGCTTAAGAGTTCATCCCTATCTCCTATGTACTCTACCTCTGTCTGACAACGTCCTACTCATTATTTGCATCTCAATTTATATAGAAAATTCCTCCTTTAGGGAGGCTTCCATGACCACTCTCCACAAAAATATACAAACAAAAATGCTGAGTCAGGTGCCCTTTTGATGTAATTACAGAGCATCTTGTCTTCAACCTTCTCCAGACTTACCACACTATAATCTAATTGTCTGTTTGCTTGTCTACAACCTTCGCTAAACCTTAAGTGATTTAGGAGCATGGACTGTACTTAACCTGAAATAAATATGCATGATTATTTCAGATTTTATATTTTATTCATTGAGCAAGAAGCAGACTGTCATCAGTTCTCCTATGTGACAAATGTTGAATCTAAAGTGAAATATTTTCTGCATATAATATTGTCTTATTAACCTATCAGTAATGGGAAACACTCTGGCCCACGTTATTCTAGGTAACTACAAATTATTTTTCGAAACCTGCTGAAAAGTTTAATGGCCTTTTTCCAAACCTTCGTGCCATCTTAGGCACACCATGCAGAGAATATACTGAGCATCTTGCTGCTCAGAGTTAGCACCATGTGCTTCCAGCACCATGTGCTTCCAGGACAACACTGTACTGGAATTCAGGGATGTCAACCCTAAATGGCTTCACGTTCTTAAGTTTAACAGTGTTTCTGTCTCATCTTTTTCATGGTGTCAACCAGTTTTTCTTCCCAGAGACTAAACCACATACATTCATACAAACATACAATTTAAGGATACAGATGACATTCTATTATTGGATAATAATTAAACTTGCTAACTGTAGAACAGATCCTAGGTGAGCGTCTAGGAGAAAGGTTTCTGAGCACTGGTTTCAAAGCAACTATTTTTGATTCTCAGAGGTCTTTCTGAGTAGGTATGGTTGCCAGATTAATATAACCTCTCGCTAACAAAAAAGCATAACTCTTGTAAAGTTTCCCAAACCCTCTTAATAAAGCATAAAACAACGACTGCTGTTAAATTACTTTAGCCATTAAGGTAGTAAAGATCAGGTATGATTTTTCTCTTAGGTATCCTCCCCAAAACACTAATCAAAAACATGCATAATTGTCTCTCTTACCCTTACCAGCCTGCATTCTATGTGTGCTACAACTAACACCTAATAATCTCATCAATAATGTTAGTGAAAAAGCTCAAAGCTAATTTTCAAGAATTCTCTGAAAAACTACTAAGACTTTCAGTTTTGGTATGCCTCTGTGTGTGTGTGTGTGTGTGTGTGTGTGTGTGTGTGTGTGTGTGTGTGTGTGTGATGGAGTCTTACTTTGTCGCCCAGGCTGGAGTGCAATGGCATGAACTCAGCTCACTGCAACCTCCGCCTCCTGGGTTCAAGCGATTCTTCTGCCTCAGTCTTCCAAGTAGCTGGGATTACAGGCACACACCATCATGCCCAGTTAATTTGTGTATTTTTAGTAGAGACGGGATTTCACCATGTTGGCCAGGCTGGTCTCAAACTCCTGACCTCAGGCGATCCACCCACCTTGGCTCCCAAAGTGCTGGGATTACAGGCGTGAGCCACTGTGCCTGGCCTTGGTATGCCTATTAAAATCCTTGGTGTATCTTTAATTTTAAAGGAACATCTTACTGTAAGAAAGTCAGTAATAATTATTAGTGTACTAAGATTCTGTAAGTGAGGCAATCTGTTCTCAGCCTTCCATCATTTTATGAAACCTTTCATTTGTATAAGTTTAAGACAAATATCTGAATAGAGCTATCCACTTGGCTTAAGATATTTGTATTCAATTTTTTATAGTGATGGGCAGAAAATGTCAGGCTATCATTTCATTCCTTCATCAGACACTTGCCAGCCCTCTACTAGCCACTTGGGATACAATCGGTGAACAAACCAGACAAAATCTTTGCCTTCAGGAGCTTTCATTTTGGTGGGGAGAGAGAGACAATAATTAATATGCATAAAAGTGAATAAATTATTGTATGTTGGAAGATCAATTCTCTGTAGGAGAGAAACGAAGAAGAGAAAGAAAGACATCAAGAAGCCAGGTAGGGGCTGGAGAGTGGGGCATAGTCCAGGGCAGGCCTTACAGAGAACCTGGTGTTGGAGCACAGAATTAAAAGAAGGGAGATAATGAGCCAGACAGATATCTGGCAGTTCCAGGTTGAGGGGGCAGCCGGTGGAAAGGCCCAAAGGTAAGGATACAGAGCAGGTATTCAAGACCTGGCAAGAGGTCACTGTGGCTAAGTAGCATTGTGGTGGAAACAGTGTGAATGCAGTCGAAGAGCCAATGAGGACTGGGACCACATAGGGCTTTGCAAGCATTTAAAGAACTTGAGTTTTTGCTATGAAGAAAATAAGGAGTCACTGGAAGGTTTTAAGCAGGAGAATAGTGTCATCTCCTATTTTAAAGGACCACTCTGGCTATTGTGTTGAGAGGACATGAAGGTAATAGGAGTAGAAGGTGGGAGACCAGTCAGGAGGCTCTGGCAGTTCCTCTAGGTCAGAGATGTCAGTGGCTCAGGCCAGAGTGGAAACAGCAGAGGTAAGAAGAAGGTTCCACATTCTGAATGTGTTTTGAAGGTGATTAGGTTGCCACGTTAAATAGAGGATGCTCAGTTAAATGTTAATTTCAGATAAACAACAGATAATGTTTTAGTATGAGTAAAAACAATATTTGAGAGATGTGGTCCCAATTCTTCATTTCTCCCCAAATCCATGCCTTTCACCATGTGACTTTGAAGTTCTACCACTAAAAAGGAAGAGTATATTTCCCCTCTTGACTTTGGTTCAGCCATGTGATTTGCTTTGGCTAACAGAATGTTTGCAAGCATAACATGGCCAGAGGCTTGGAAAGTGCCTATACAACTGGGTTTCTTCTCCATTTCTCTCCTACAGAGAATTTTTCTGTGGCTCTGCCATCACCATGAGAATATTTCCAGGTTTCAAGGTCCCGGTCAAGGTCAGTGAACATGAGAAGCAAAGCCTAGCCACTCAGCCTTGGCCAATCCCCAGGTCAGTCATAGACTCTTGAACTAAATAAATACTTATTGTTGTATGCTGCTGAGGTATTTGTTACACAGCATTATTCCAGCAATAGGTAACTGATCATTGTTGTAGCATACAGACAATATGTAAAGGCTAGGATAGAGAGGAATCAAAGAGACTGATGGGGTGACCAACTGTGTCAAAAACTGCAGATATGTCAACATAAGACCTCATGCTGACTGCTCACAGATTTAGCAGTGAAGGCCACTGGTGACCTTGACAACTGCTGTTTTGGTGAAACAGTGGGAATGAAATCTTCATAGGAATGATTGTTTTAAGAGACAGGGTATCACTATGTTGTCCAGGCTGGAGTGCTATAGCTATTCACAAGTGCAATCATAGCTCACTACAGCCTCCAACTCCTGGGCTCAAGAGATTCTCCTGCCTCAGCCTCCCAAGTAGCTGGGACAACAGTGTGTGCCACCATGCCCAGCCTATAATAGCTTTTAGAAATAATAGAATGGAAGAAAACTGGAGATCATATAGACAACTCTTCCAAAATGTTCTGCTACAAGGAGAGGAGTGAAACGAGATAATAGTTGGGAGAACATGGATCAAGTGCTTTTGTTTGTTTAAGAAAGAGAAATAAGATTATGTTTGTATGTTCAAGTCAAGGGTCCTTTAGGAAAAAAAAATATTAAGGTAGGATACAGATGGGAGAATTTTAGGGGCATATATTCTTGAGTAAGTGAGAGAGATAGAATCTTGCCCACATGTGGAAAGGCTGGATGTAGACAGGAATACAGTTAACCTACAGCTTAGCCAGGATGTCCAGGTGGGTAGGTGCAGAGGCTGGAAGGCAGGCAGATAAGGTGGTAGGGGGCTGTACACAGTCCTTCTAATGATGTCAATTGGAAGACTTATTGAAAGTTTGTGGAGAAAAGTAGCTATGAAATAGTTATTTAGGAGACTGGAAATATGAATGGACCAGGAAAATATGATATGTTTGCCAGGTTGAACAACCCAGTTGAGGTTCATGGCCATTAATTTAAAATGAGGCCAGTCAACATTATGTGTTTTTGGCTTTTCTTTTTTTTGAGATGGAGTCTTGCTCTGTTGCCCAGGCTGGAGTGCAGTGGCGTAATCTTGGCTCACTGCAACCTCTGCCTCCCGTGTTCAAGTGATTCTCCTGCCTCAGCCTCCCAGGTTGCTGGGACTACAGGCATGTACCACCATGCCTGGCTAATTTTTGTATTTTTGGTAAAGATTGGGTTTTGCCATATTGGCCAGGCTGGTCTTGAACTCCTGACCATGTGCTCTGCCCACCTCGGCCTCCCAAAGTGCTGGGATTATAGGCTTGAGATACTGTGTCCGGCCTTTGTTTTTTTAAATTTTTTAAATTTTATTTTGTATATGTATAGTTGTACTTTATACAATTTCATTTGCAAAAACAGGCAGTGGAGCAGATTTGGCCCAAGTGCTATTTCTTACCAATCCTGGATCTATGCTTTCACTGGTCATGTTAAGGAATTCAAGCATGTTTCTTTATTTTCTTTTAACTTCTTGAACAATACACTATGTGTTTTTACCTAGTCACATTCATCAGATAGGTGCAGGTACTGGTAGAGGGAGAGCTGGATTTAACATGGCTGTGTTTAGCCAAGTAAATCTAAAAGGGAAAGGCCAGAGGGGGTGCAGGGGGAGGGATTACACTGATAGCCTGAGTTTAAGTTGAGTAAGGAGAAAAGACATAAAGCAGAGGAAGGACAACAAAAAATACTAGAATCAATACGTGATTGTACAGGGAGAGAGGAAATGGCAATCAGAGAATGAGAGACGAGAAACTGAGATCATGAAGAGGTTGCAGTTATTGGCAATAACAAGGTCTGTGATGTGACCGTGGGTGTGAGCAGCTGAGCTAAGGTGGAAGATAGAAAAACAATCGCTGGAGAAGATGCAGTCAAGGAACCGAGTGTCAGGAGTGTCATCTACACTAATATTAAAATCCACAGGAATTCAGACAGGAATAATTTAGGAAAGAGTAAGAAGGGCCACAAATCAAATTTGTCAGCAAGTGAGAAAGAGCCAGGGCTAGTGATGATGCAGCAAAGCAAGCAGTCGGAGCCGTGGTCTGAGGGTATGCAGCTCAGAGCGGGGGTTTCCACCGACCAGGAGGGAAGGGTCTGAAAGGGGCAGTGAGGAGCAAGGAAGATGCCTGCGCTGGGCTCAAGTCCAGTGACATGGGCTGTAGGGAAAGCAATGCCCTCAGGGAGAGCTGGGCTTGCGTTAGACTCAGATGGCAAGGGAAACAGAGGAGAGAGAACGCATGTGAGGGATTTTGCTCATGAAGGATGATGAATTTCTGAGGACATAGGGAAAGGGTTTCAGGAGTCAGAGTAACAAGGGAGAAAGCTTCAGAACAGAAGGTATGCAAGGCCTTGGGGAGCTCTGAGTGAGGGAGATGCAGGGTGACCCGGTACTCTAGGGACTGACATGAACAGAGTGAAGTGCTCAGTGAGATTAGTCCTGGACTCCCAGCAGTTAGCGGCGGCAAGGCTGTGTGTTTGGGAGGGTTTGGAGGGGCAAGTGTCTGGGCCTCCCTCACTCCTGATGATGGAGGCAGGAAAGTCTGGGGATCCCTGGGTCATGCTCTGAGCACACGGGACTCCTTCTCATGCCTAGCAAGGAGGGGCAGAAGAGATCAGTATGTCAGCGGGAGGCAAAGCCCCATGGAGACATAAAATTATGATGATGGTATAATACATATTATGCAATTTAAAGACATGTTATAATGACCATGTATTTTTTTTTGTTCTGTTAACAAATGTATGAATGCAAAACTACTTTCCTCCCTGGTAGTCCGGGGAACAGTCAAACATGAGGGTGAATAAAGAAGCCAACACATTTGCACAAACAAACATGCATTCTAGAACCTACATGCAACCGACACGGCGCAGAGACTCACCCTGCGGATCTTAGCCTCGTATGTCCCCACCTTACAGACCTCCACCGTTTCTAGGTCAATGCCGTCCTCCTTCCATATGCAGCCATTTTCCCGGCCCCAAACAATAAAAAGGTGTCCCAGTTTCCCTGAAAGCCTTCTTAACTTCTTAAACTTTCTTGTTATGAACAAGGACCTTTTTTCCCTGCCTGGCTGGAGCATGACCCTTTCCAAATACACTAATGTTCATTCAACAGATTTTTACAGAGTGTTTTTGAGGTAGACAGCTCTGTCTCGTAAGCTAGAGGACAGCTAGAAACCTCTCGAAATGCCTGGGGCAGATAAAAAAGCCGAGCGTATTCTCTCAGAAGTTGCTTTTGTGTGGAGTAGTGGGAAGACATGACTAGAATCATACACTGCTTCTGTCTGGCCGTGTGACCTGGTGTATCACCTCCTCTAAGCCTCGGTGTCTTCTTGTATAATATGAGGGGCTAAGCTACAGGTCTTTAAGACTTTCACCAGCTTTTAACATTCCCAGTCTATATATCTACTAAAATCATCATCCCTAGTCAATCCCATTAACTTTTTTTTTAAAGGTCTGAACTAAGAAATGAAGATGGGTTCTGATGAGCATGGCAGTAACATTACAGAAGACTGTGTTATAGGATGAGGTGGATCATGGGCTTGCCATTTCTTTCAAATTCTCTTTCTTAGAAATAATGCCTCCAAGGAAACATAAGAAATGGCCCCGAGGCAGGAAATCCATGGGCTGTGACGACTTCAACACCAAGTGATGACCATGGATTAGGGTCCAGGCTGTAACTGGTATTTTTTTGTTTCTGATACTTGCTTAGTATCTACAATCAGCTGTATGCCCTGTAAATGATTACACAGTCAATTCTTAATCATTCCAAGCACTCTTTGCTTTATTTTAGCCCTTCACATTGGTTCCTTCTTTGGACTGTATCATAGCTCACCAGTATAGAGCAGAGAAAAAAGAAAGCAAAGAGTTCAAGTTAACGACTTTTGCTGTTTGAGGAAGGCTAAGATGATATCTGGATTATCCTGATAAGATATTAACCACTGCATCTCATTGCCAAGGGTGGTCAAGAATTGACTGCAGAGTTTAGAACGACAAAAACAGAAACATTTATTATGGAGCCAGTAGAACCACATCTACATCCAACATTGTCCAGTAAACAGAAAGGATTCAGAGTGATTGTGAAGCCATTATTATGTCACACCCTGATATTTTAAGAGTTTGAGTCTGATGCATATTCAGAGCTGGTACCCTATCAACGAAGATGCACGGACTTAAAGTTAAGGCTGGGACAAAGAAGAGAGACGAGCTTACCTGGATCTTTCTGTTCTCCCAGTTTGTCCAGAACGTTGAAGGAGATGTCGAGGTACTCTCTCTGGATAGCACTGACAGCAATCTTCCTCTGCTTCCTCTGCCTGGGAACAATCTGAATCTTAAATTCGGATTCCTCAGCTGCATCCTCTTCCGCCTTCCTTTCAGGATTCTGTTCTGTATCCGATTCCGCACTGGTGTCAGGCTTCTCACTTTCTATGGGGTTCTCCGTGTCTTCAGGAACTTTGAGGAGGACGGTTTTTGCCCCTGAAGTTGGCATCAGCTCCCCAGGCTTCTCCCCTTCGAAGCCTGGGTCAGAGTGATCATCCAGTGACGTCTCAGGGAGAGCAGACGACTTCTGAAGGAGGTCTCGTTTTTGCTTCAGCGTGAGTGGGCTACCGCAGGAGACCTCTGGCAGTTCCTCTGGCTTTGAGGATTCTTCGGAGTCCATAGGATCTTCCAAGGTGATGAGGGCAGAGTCTGTGTTCCCTGCTGACTGATGATTTCCTGAGTCCTTAGAAGAAAAGTCTTTGGAACAGTCCTCCACACTTACTTGCACAAGTGGAGTTGTGCTCAGGCTGAGGACAGAGGGATGGCTGGGGACGGAGGGGCTGTCATTGCCGTGGTTCATCGTGTCTTCTTCTTCATCACTCTCAACTATTCTGAGAGGGGGAAGAGGCTCAAATACAAGAGAGTCGCTGTCAGAGGTTGAGAGTATAGAGTGTTTTTCAGGCCCCGATGTTGAATCTGAGGACAGATCTATGAGATCTAAATCCTCTTTAGGGGCAGGCTTTACCGGCGAGTCAACTTTCACCTCGAACGTCTCCATACAGTTTAACCTAACCTCTGGTATGACAGGCCTTCGAGCGTCTGGAAACCCTTCCATAGCTGGGTTCTCAGGGATCTCACTATTGTCAGGCCTCGTAGCAGAGTTCTGTCTAGAACGCCCAGGGTCGTTTTGTCTTTGTGCAATATAAGCCGCTTGGGTGGGAGGCTTCTCTATGTCACACCGATCTATGCACGACTTCCTACGGTGTTCGTCTAATGTAAACAAAAGCGAGTCTGCATTCCCTATATCAAGAGATTTTTGTTTGAAAGAGCGCAGCTTTTTTTTCGGAATGCTTTCTTCTCTCACACAGTGGAGAAGGCTGTCTTGTAATGCACCCGTCTCTCTATATTCAGCCAGTTCTATTTCACCTGATCAAAACAGAGAAAGCTAGTACTATTTTACTTGGAGACTTCACCATTTTTTCCCCTCATCCTTGGGCATACAATTGGCATAAATCATCATCACAATCCCAGCTCCACCAGGAGGGAAAACAAACTTTCTGGCCAAGTTTTTGTAAGGTTCGTTCTAATTTCAAAAACCAGAAGAATTTAGGAATGCAAGAAACCAAAATGGTAGTTTAAGATTTGATTTTCAAAATCAGGCTTCGGGATAATTCCTCAGCTCTATTGATTTGTGCATAGGAGAGGGGATCATTTTTTGGCTGAGGCAGATCTAGGAAACTGTATTCAAATCGTGTGGAAGAGAAGCAAACATTTTGCAACAAATCAAATCAAGCAATGGCCCTCAAAGACGATCATGACATTAATGATGTATCTGTCGATTCACGTATATATATAAATGTGTCTATATATATACTGTTTGTGCATACATATATATAAAAATCAACGGTATTAAAATGTGTAGTAACATAATAAAATTAAGATTTCACCCCAAACAAACGGTAGAGTACAACATTTCTGCATAAAATTACTAAGAGAAAAAATTCATACTTCTCTGAACATTCATCTCAACCGGCTGATATTTCACCATTTTGCTGCCGCCTATTCTTTTCAATCTTGCAAAAAAAGTTTGAGACTCTTTATTGCAGGGTCCAGTAGGTGTATCATGAATATCAGATTCATCAAAAACACTATCTTCTTCTAATTGGGGAGAGAAAGTCAAAATTACACTTAAGAGGTTATTCTCTCTTAGGCTGTGTCTACACAAGTATTCAATCAAAACATTACAGAACAAGGTCTGGGGTAGTTTCTGTACCATCCCAAGTCTACCCATGGGTTGGTATTTCATCCAGGCATCAAATTCTCCACATATTGAACAGAGCAAGCTGTTACAAGATTGCCCATCACTTTTCACATGACAATTGGCAGCATTTTTTAAGAGAGGCTTAGTGAGATTCCAATAGAGCCTTTTTGGGAAACTTTTCCAGTGCACTTAACACCAGATGACACATAGATGTCAGCTACTTTTTCCAGGAGCCTGTGACACTGCTTGGACTTGCCTGCTTTGTGTGGATTTTCGGGCTGATTTGGTGAAAGGAAAATTAAACAAAATGAGTGGAACTTGCCCTTTCCAAAAAAAAAAAAAAATCTGCCTTTCTGGGATTTGGTAACTGGCATAGACACAGCCTAACAGTACATGCACCTTATATGGTGTGAATGCAAAATACTGTACTCTACATTTGATAATGAGACACAAAACACACAGAAGAAGCTTAGAAAAGCCACTTGTCATCTCAAAAGCTCCACGAATGATTATGGACTGAAAGAGTAAACAAAGGAAAAAGAAAAAAGAAAATAACATTTCCTCCTATTACAGTAAGACTCTTCTCTGAGGAGTTTACTACATGTCACTATTATGGATCTCATGAATCCCAGAAAGAATCTTTGATGCTTATGATCCCTAATCCTACGTAAACAAATCAGTCACTTTGAGTACCTGTTGAACTTGTTTCTACGTCTTCCCTTCTATACCCATGTGGCCATTTTACAATCCAAGATAAACCCCAAAATACGTTAATGAGGAAAGAGTTGATATGTTGCAACCCATAAAGTTTACTTAACCAATTTTCTTCTTTCATCCTTTTGAAAGGCCAAAGCCACGTACAAAGTGGCAAAAGAAAAGGCTACTAAAATGCATTTAATAGCACAATAAATGGATTTAACCTGCTATTCAAGTTGAATATCACTGAACTCATAATGTTTGGTCTGTACTTACATCTATCTATATGACAAATGAGGTGCAGGTGTGATTACGATGATTCAAGATTTTTTTAGTATAAGGGCAGTATATGCATCAAGTTTTAAAGACCGAATCTGTTCCAATGCACAAAATTCTACAAGTAAATGAAACCTGAAGCAGTAAATTTTAGATGAATGTCCACACTAATCTTTTTAATCAAATAAAAATAAATGTTAACAATCAAAATGAATTTTTTTTTAAACCCAGTGAACTTCCACAAAGATGAGAATGCCTATCAAATTCCCGTATTTCTGGGAAAATGCAACACAATAATCTGTTTTACTCCTCTATTTCCTTTTTGGAATAATATCCTTTGAAAAATGCAGTTTTTCCAACCAATAGTTATGTGACTTGCATTATACAACTTGGAAATAGTTTTCAAAACGCATTAAGGATCAAGACTGAAAGACCACAAGATGGCGCCTCCCATCCAGAAAGGTTCATCAGGCTTTGGCCCAAACACAGCCCACGTTGAAAACATCCATAGTTGAACCAATCTCCCCAGTTTCCCAGAGACTAAGCCCTAAACTGGTAGACAAGCTATTCTTCAGGAAGGATCAGAATGGTACCAGAACTTAAGGAACCTAGTTCTCGAGTTCCATCTGTAGCCAAACTAGATTTTTGGAACTTTCAGCAATAACAAACAGTGGAACACTAACTACAGTTTATCCTTTTGAGATATTTCCAGAGCAGTCCTACCTCTACTAACCTCACAAATGGTCATCAGATACTTGGCTTTCTCCAAGGACTAGATTAAATGATGTCAATTTAAATCTAGTCAGCCATGACTTGCACTCAAAACTAAAAATATACACCCTGGTTCTTCATGTCTCACCTGAAAACAGGCTGCAATTTTACTCAGGTAAAGTTGCATTCTACTGCCTCCTTTTAGAAAAAGGTAGCAATAGAGAAAGTGTTGATAGTGGAGATAACGTACATCTATGCAACAAAAATGTTTTATTTCCTTTGCCTTGAGTCACTTTGTATTGAATTAAAAGGCTAGGAAAACACTTCAGCAAACTTAACCTCCATTGAAACTCTATGAGTGCAAAGTTCAGAGGCAAACTAGAAACCTACAAAGAATGGCTCCACTGTGTGCCAACCAAGACTTACTTTACAGCCAAAAAACAAGATGCTTCTAACACGTAAGAAAAGGCTTACAAAGTCTCCTTAATCAAACAACAGAAAATATTTTACAAAATATCATTTCTTACGATATAGGCTTTGGAAGCATATCAATTATTCCTCTTGAATGCTCAATTTCAAAGTTAATGCAGCAACATTCATGGAAGGTTGGAAAATTAAGAAAGCTGTGATTTTGTTGACTCCAGAATGATCACTCCTCTATCTCCTAAGAAAACATTGTCCAGAAATCTATTAGGTACTGAAGCTGGGTCTGGGATGGAATTTAGATATATACCTTTTTCTTTTTCGCTGTATCTGCTTATGTTACTGTTGTCACTGTACAAAGGTCCTGCAGTGGCATGGGGCTTGCAGCTATGATACTGCGCATTGAGTGTATTGACTGTTATGTGAATCAGATGCAGCAGGATCTTGCTGATATCACAATCTCGGTATGGATACTGCCCAATGAAACGAGGGAGAAAAAGGTAAATGGTTATTTTAAAGAGTGAGTTTTTCCACATGATCTTGCCAGATACTTTTTGCAGTATCTCTTGGGGATAAATACATATATGAGAGAGAGAGAAAGAAAGAGAGAGAGAAAGAGAGAGGTAAAAACAGATTCTGCTCATGGCCTTATTTATTTATTCATTCATTCATTCATCCATTTAGAGACAAGGTCTCATTCTGTTGCCCAGGTTGGAGTGCAGTGGCATGATCATGGCTCATGGCAGCCTCAACATACTGGGCTCAGGTGATCCTCCCACCTCAGCCTCCCAAGTAGGTGGGATCAGGCACATGCCACCACACTTGGCTAATTTTTTGTAGAGAAATCACCACTAAAGAAATTAACCATGAACATAACCATGTAACCAAACACCACTTGTTCCCCAAAAACCTACTGAAATAAAACATATGTTCTATATGTTGCCCAGGCTGGGCTCAAGCTCCTCGACTCAAGTAACCCACCCACCTTGGCCTCCCATAAGTGCTGGATTGCAGGAGTGAGCCACCACGCCCTCCCCCGTGGCCTTACTTTTACAAGGGACCATATTCCTATCCTCCTACACCAAACCACTGACAGCAATGCATGCCAGTTCATAGTTATAATTCCCTTCAAGAAAAGTATCTCGCATAAACATTTAGCGGATGAATATAATTTCAGATATCTTCTTTGTTTTCTGAAATAATAATTAATACTTAGATAAAATACGAGTCTGAGTATAAACAGAGGTTCTTGATCAACAGCCTACCATTTATAATTCTTTGTTTTAAACATTTTTAGAGCATATATTGACAGGGCCTCCCATTTCTACTTTCATTTCAATCCCTCTTTGGTCCTTAACAGTAATTGCATATCTTGATCCTTCTTCTGAAGGTCAAACTTTTATCGTACAAAATTTTCAGCTAAAGACTCAGGTGTTCTCCTAATGCTGTGCTCTCTAAGAGAACCACTGCATCCAAAACAGCAGTGACCACCCAACTCACCTTGTAAAGGATGACAAGCAAAGCCTTCAACCACATCTGCCGGATGTGAGGCTTTAGGGACCAGAGGGAGCAACGAGGCGGCTGTTGGAAATAATGCCGGAGTTGAGGACAAGAGCAGTATTTGAGCACCTGAACCACTAAGGGGAGAAGGTGTTTTCCCAAGTTAATGTTATAGTCCATAACCTGAAATAGAAAAGATATTAATAACTGATGGAAAGCTACAAAGAACACTCAGAAGTCAAAAGGAAAAATTTGAGCCATCCCAGTGGTTAAATTTTTTTAACAGGCATCCCACAGAATATCAAAAGTAATGGCTAGTACGCACAAAGGAAATGTCCAACCTAACAAAAAATTTTTGAAACTTGTAAATGAAAGCAGTTTTAATCTAATTAATTATCTATTTATCTATTTCATTACCTATTGAAAATAAAATTTTATGTATTCAACTATTAACCAAGTTAAACTAGACAATGATGAAACCTAGTATTGGTAACCACCTGCAGAAATGGGCGTTCCTGGACAACAGGCAATACTTGGTTCAATCTTTGAACCGAGTATTATTCCAACCAAACTTGGTACAATATTTTGGGAGAGCAATTTAGCAATATGTATTCAGAAATAAGAAAAGCACATTCCAGGTGCAGTGGCTAACACCTGCAATCCTAGCACTTTGGAAGGCTGAGGCAGATAGATCGCTTGAGCCCCAGAGTAGGAGATCAGCCTGGGCAACGTGGCGAAACTCTGTCTCTACCTAAAATACAGTAAATTATCTGGGTGTGGTGGTGCACACCTATACTCCTAGCTACTCAGGAGGCTGAGCTGGGAAGATCCTCTGAGCCTGGGAGGTTGAGGCTGCAGTGAGCCATGATCACATCACTGCACTCCAGCCTGAGCTACCAGAGAGAGACCTTGCCTCAAAAAAACAAAGAAAGCAAGCATAAGCCATTAAATATATCCCAGGAAATAATCAGACAAGTGTTCCAAATGCATGTATAAAGAAATTTAACATGGCTTTGTTTATAGTCACCCCAAACTGAAAACAACCTCCATATTCAACAATATGGGATTAGATAAATAAAATACTATTTGTGTAACTACAGAATACTATGTAGCCATTAAAAAGAATGATACAAATATATTTACATGATATAAACTTCATAATAAATTTTAGGTTTAAAAAGGTTGCACCAAAATCTCAGAAATCACCACTAAAGAAATTAACCAGATAACCAAACACCACCTGTTCCCCAAAAACCTAATGAAATAAAAATATTTTTAAAAGGTTGCATATATATCAGTATGTATAATATGAACCTATCATTTAAAAAATGTGTAGACATACATATGGGAGTATGAAATTATGTATAAATCTGGAGGGAGCAACATATGCCAAAATGTTAGGAAGCTATTTTTGACATGGGCTTTCTGGAGTTATATAAACCCAATATAAAAATGTAATTTTTAATTTTTAGCTTATATTTCTAAAGTAAACAGGCATAATGTGGATTCAGAGGGTAGGGGAAGAGGGAGGGAGGGTTTGGTATCTGAAACAGCGACAGCTAAGAATTAGCAGTGATTCATCCAGTTATCAGCATCAGCAAGGGACGACATGCATATTGCTCTCACACTGTTTATCTGTGTTCATTGTAGTATAATTTATTTGAGCTAACTGACAATAACAACTATCATCTATTGAATTCCTACCATGAGACAAGCATTGATCAAGTGTTTGCAATATGTTTTCTTTTTTTTTTTTTAAAGAGAGAAAAGGAGAAAGAAAAAAAGAAACAGCAAAAGAAAGAAAAAAATAATGAAAGAGATAAAGAAAGAGGATGCGAAAGAGGGAGAGAGAATGGGATTCTTGTTTTATTGCCCACGCTAGAATGCAGTCTAAAAATAGGTATTAAAAACCTCTTTTATGCCAATAATTGTACATAACAATGGAGACAGGAAGGAATAGGGGATGAAAATAACAAATAAGCAGACAACCAATATTTTATTTGAACCTGTGAAATGCTATGCAATTGCTGGGGAGTGATTTACTTCCAGTTATGTGGTCACTTTTAAAATAGGTAT
>CAUYQU010020501.1:0-27502 GCA_963574635.1 Cheracebus regulus | reverse complement strand
ATAATCATGGAGGCAGAGAAGTCCCAAGATCTGTAGTGTGAAGGCCTGGGAACCAGGAGAATCCATGATGTAAACTCCAGTCTGAGTCAGAAGCAGAAGACCAATGTCCCAACTCAAAGGCTGTCAGGCAGACAGCAAATTTTCTCTTGCGTAGCGTTTTCTTCTATTCAGGTCTTCAACAGAGTGGATAAGTCCTGCCCATCTTGAGGAGAGCAATCTCCTTTAATCAGTCTACCATTTCGTTTTAATTCATTCAAACTGCTGTGACAAAATACTATAAACTGGGCAGCTTGTGAACAACAAGAATTTATTTCTCATAGTTTTGAAGGTTGGGAAGTCCAAGATCAAGCCACTGACAGATTTGATCTGATGAGAGCCCACTTTCTGGTTCATAGGTGGCACTTCCTTGCCATGTCTTCACATGGTGGAAGGGGCAAATGAGCTCCCTTGCACACTAATGCCATTCATGAGGACTGTGTCCTTGTAGTCATCTTCTAAAAGACTCTGCCTCCTAATACCATCACCACGGGGATTAGGAGTTCAACATGTAAATTGGGAACTGTGCAGGGCAGGGACACATATTTAAACCATAGCAAATGTTAATCTCAACCTCAAAGACATACTCATAATAATATTTAACCAAATATCTGGGTACCCTTCGGCCTAGTCAAGTTGAAACATAACATTAACGCTAAACTCATGGGCTCCAAACTCAGGCTGCCCAAGTTCAAATGTGGGCTCTGCCACCTACTAGCTCAGAGACTTTAGGGAAGTTATTTAGCCGGTCTGTGTCTTAGTTTCCTCATCTGTAACAGGAGGTATTTGTAGTGAGCTGTGGTTTTTATCTGCCCACTTCTCCCTGCTCCTCAGGGATGCACACACTCACTGGTTTCGTCAGGGAGCCTATCCTTCTGGACACAGGAATTCGGATTGGCTCAGAGAATGGCAGAGCCCTCCCTAGGCTGACTTTTGAGCTTTATCTTCTGAGATCAAGGGTCCCAAAGACTATGTAAGCTTGGAGCTGCTGAGGTACCCACTGTCTGAAGTGAAGCTGCCTGTGGATCGAGCCAACAGAAAGGAAAGAAGAAGGATGGAGAGAGAAAGAAAGACTAAATCATCAAGACATTGAGTTCTTGAATCCAACTAAGTCTGACACCAGAGCTACCCTCTGGACTTTTCAGTTACATAGGCCAATAAATTCCTTCTTTTACCTACACTAATTTGTACTGAGTTTCATTATGCTCCATGAGAAAATCCTGATCATCCCTAGTAGTATCTACCTAGTTCATAAGTTTATTGTGATGATCAAAGTATATAATCTGTGAGGAAATCTTAGCATAGTATGTAGTGTATGATACAAGCTTAGGCCAGGTGCAGTAGCTCACACCTCTAATCCCAGCACTTTGGGAGGCCCAGGCAGGCAGATCATTTGAGGTCAGAAGTTTGAGACCAACCTGGTCAACATGGTGAAACTCCATCTCCACCAAAAATACAAAAATTAGCCAGGCGTGGTGGTGCACGCCTGTAATCCCAGCTACTTGGGAGGCTGAGGCAGGAGAATCACTTGAACCTGGGAGGCGGAAGTTGCAGTGAGCCGAGACTGCATCACTGTACTCCAGCCTGGGCCACAGAGCAAGACTCCGTCTCAAAAATAAATAAATGAATAAATAAGTAAATAGAAATACAAGCTCCATAAACACTTATTGTTGTTATTAAGATTTGGTCCTTTTTAATGGCCACTGACTACTCCATTGTATGGGTGAATTATTTAAAGAATCTCCTCTTAATTCATTTATCTCATCATTGATTCATTTGTTTTCATTTATTCATTCAAAAGACACTTACTGAGCACTGTATTAGGCTGTTGTTGCATTGCTGTAAGGAAATCCCTTCAACTGGGTCATTTATAAAAGAAAAGCTGTTTAATTGGCTCATGGTTCTGCAGTTTGTATAGGAAGCATGGCATCAGCAACTGCTCAGCTTCTGTGGAGGCCTCAAGGAGCTTTTACTTATGGCAGAAGGTGAAGCGGGAGCAGGTACTTTACGTGGTGAAAGCAAGAGCATGAGAGAGTTGAGGGATAGGGGAATGCCACACACTTTTAAGTGCCCCAGATCTTGTTGATACTATCATGAAAATAGCACCAATTCATGAGGGATCCACCCTCATGACCCAAACACCTCTCATCGGGCCCCACCTCCAACACGGAGGATTACAGTTCAACATGAGATTTGGGTGGGACATCCAAACCATATTAGGCACCCATATTATATGTTAGACACTGTTTTAAGCATTAAAGATACAATGGTGAATGAGACAGATGTGTCCCCACTCTCGTGGTATTTATCTTCTAGCGGTACAAGCAAGCAATGAACACTAAAAAATGACCTGAAAGACAGAGACAGCTTTCCCTTTTTTATTTTTTATTTTTTATTTTTTGAGACAGAGTCTTGCTCTGTTGCCCAGGCTGGAGTGCAGTGGCACAATCTCGGCTCACTGCAACCTCCACCTCTTGGGTTCAAGTGATTCTCCTGCCTCAGCCACCCAAGTAGCTCGGATTACAGACACATGCCACTATGCCTGGCTAATTTTTTTTGTTTTTTGTTTTTTTATATAGTATAGGTCAGGCTGGTCTTGAACTGCTGACCTCAGGTGATCCGCCTGCCTCGGCCTCCCAAAGTGTTGGGAGGTACGAGCCACTACGCCCGGCCAGCTTTTCACTTTTATAAACAATTTTACAATGCACATCTTTGTCCATTTGTCCTATTAATGTCTTGGATAAATTTTTTAGGAGAAGAATTTCAGGCGTGGTGGTTCATTCCTGTAATCCCAGCACTTTGGGAGGCCAAGACAGGAGGATCATCTGAGGTCAGGAGTTTGAGACCAGCCTGACCAACATGACGAAACCCCGTCTCTACTAAAAATATAAAAATTAGTTGGGCATGGTGACAAGTGCCTATAATCCCAGCTACTCAGGAGGCTGAGATGAGAATCGCTAGAACCTGGGAGGCAGAGGTGCAGTGATCTGAGATTGTACCACTGTACTCCAGCCTGGGTGACAGAGCAAGACACCATCTCAAAAAAAAGGAATTTCAATGCCACTGAACATTCATTATATATGGCCAAAATTCCCTCCAGAAAGCTGGTACCAATTTATACTCCCTCCAACAGTGAACAAGAAAGCAGATTTCTCCATACCTTAGTAGCCTTGGAATATCACCCTTCTCTTTGATCGTTGCCAATGCAAAGGTAAAAAAAAGGGGGGGGGACCTAATGGATGTTTTAATTTGCATTTTGAGGGTTATAATGAGGTCCAGGTTTTTTAATGTGTATAAATGTACCATTTGAATTTGAATTTACTTTTGTATGGCTGTTGATGTCCTTTGTCCATTTTTCTACAGGAGCTTTTCTTATTTAGCTTAAGATATTAATGTTGGTTTTAAGAATATTAACTCTTTGTCATATGCACCGTAAATTATTTCTGTGTCATTTATTCTTAATTGTATCTAGGAATTTTGATTTTCAAGATATCTAAAATGCAGAAGAAATATGTGAATTGACCTTGGGTAATGTTTGATTGCCTACATGGGCGATTTTTTTTTAAGGCCTCTATTTGTTGCTTAAAGGCAAAAAGGAAAGGAGAAAATTAAAGGGAGAAAGACAGGATATTGCAGGGATTGGGGAGCAGACAGCTGAGAGAAATTTTACCCCTCATCTCAGGCAGGCTCAGCTCAGAGACCAATAAATGGCCAAGAACTTCATGAACTGCCCCAGCCCATCAGGCTTGGTGCCAGACCTGAGCTCCCTGGGGTGAACCATCCAGGACATGTGAGCCAGCTTTCCCCTTTTCCTGTCTAAAGGTTTTAAAAAGCAGCCAGAAGCCACAGCCAGGCTGCCATATAACACTGTGAGACCCCAGAGACTGGCCTGAAGTTTCCTATCAAGTCTCTTGCTTGTTTGTACAGATTATTTCTAAGGGTGAATGCACTACATGTGGCTGGGATGGACTCCAAGAACTGACCTAATGAGAAGAACCAAGGGTGTTTGTGAAAGAGAGCGTTTTAGGAGAAAAGGGTTAGAATTCATTATTAGGATGAAATTAGGGAAGGAGCCAGAGTTGGGGAGGTTGGGCTTGGGAGTCAGGAGCAGACATTTAGAACACCATACAGAATTAGTGGCTCAGGAAAAGCCTTATGACCTGGAAAGAAGCTCAGATGTACAAGATGAAGTTGAAAGGTTAAGATTTGTGTATTCGTTTGGGTTCCCCCAGAAAGCTGAGCCTGAGACAAGGATTGAGAGGAAGAGAGAACGTAGCTAGGGATGGCAAGGTGGCCAATAAAGGGTGTATCATGGAGCCAGCTATCACTGGGAGTACTACAGCTCAGTCCCAGGGAAGACCTACTCCTAGTGGGGACTGTGCAAAACCTCACCTTAAAGCCATCCTATCTGAGGAGTGGGGGGAGGTGGCCCACTGAGTTTTATATACCCACTTCCTTCAATAGTTGACATAGATCACTGCACTACAGCCTGCCTTTGCAGGCAAAGCAGGCTTCTCTGGTTTCAGAGAAAACCCTCAGGCAAAGACATGCAGAGACGGGCCATTGGAATTTGGTGGGATCACTGAAGTGGTAAGGGCATCTACAGTGTCTGCTACACCTGGAGACAATTTGTGTGTAGATTTGAGAGATGTGATGTTTGCTAAAATTATCCAGGGGTTTCTTCCAAAGGCTGTGATTAATCAAGTAAGGCTAGTTGTCTTTTGATTAGGAGTTAAGGAGCAGACTTGAGGTTATAACTGAGATTAGAGAATCAGAGTTCTAGTACTGCACTCAGGATATTCATCCTGCCCCAAGTTACACGGCTTGGTGAGCCACACGGGTGGTGAACCAGGGCAGGATTGGGGCCTGGTCTGTGTTACTCCAAAGCCCATTAAGAGGACAGAGAGCTACATGACCTGGTATAGGGAACACGGTTTCCACAGGATGCTTGCTGTCTATGACTCCTTCCCCAGCAGCCAGGAAAATGGGCTAGAAGGAGGCTGTGTAGCTGCCATCTGTTCTCCCAGCTCAGCTGCCTGGCAACTGCCCGCCCATGTCTGCTCTCTGCTCTGGAGGAGGAGGCATTCCTCTATGGCCCATCGGGCAGGACAAGGAGCTGTGCCCTCGCCAAGGCTGCACCACATGATGGATTCAATGATGATGACTTTCTGATGTGGGGGCTGCTCAGTCATGTAGCAGACCCAATCCCATCTGGTATATGTTCTTGAAAGGGCTGCTGGAAGAAAAAATCCTCATACTGCTCATGCTGGTGAGAGTGTGTGTGTGTGTGTGTATGCATGTGCAGGAGGAGTGTGTACACACAGGTATGAGTATATACACAGGTGTGAAGCTAGACGTGTGTGTGTGCGCATGCACATGCATGGATGTAGACATGAATATTGAGAATTCAAAACCATTGTGTTCAATTTCCTTCTCAGAGATTATTGAGCAAATAAGTTATTAATAATTAATAATGCTCCTGTTTTTTAAATGCTTTCCACATGCAGTAACTTAGTAGGTGTTTTATACACATTGGTTATTATATTTAACATAAATCTTACAAGTGACAAACAAAAGAAATTTTATCTTCTTTACACTACAGATGAGAAACCGAAGTTTGTGAGGCTAAATGAGCTGTCCAACACTCAACTTGTAAGTGGCAGAGCTGGGTTTCAAGACCATGTCTCTCATTCCACAGTGCATGATATTTAATTTCCATCCTCTCCTAAATCTTCTCAGTGAGAATGAACCAACAAACTACAGCTACACACAACAACAGGAATGATTTGTATAAAACTAATGTTCAGCAAAAGAAGCCAGACACAGAAGAATACCAACTACATGATTTCATTTATATGAAGTTCAAAAACAGGCAGAACTAATCTGTGATGTCAAGATTTAGGAAAACGGTTAGTCTTGCAAGGGGCAGGGAATGACTGGAAGGGGACACCGGAGAGACTTGTAGGGGGCTAGTAATTAATATTTTCTTTTTTTTTTTTTTTGAGACAGAGTCTCACTCGTGACCAGGAGCCAGGCTGGAGTGCAGTGGCGCGACCTCGGCTCACTGCAACCTCCGCCTCCCAGGTTCAAGCAATTCTCCTGCCTCAGCCTCCTGAGTACCTGGGACTACAGGCGTGTGCCACCACGCCCAGCTGATTTTTTTTGGTATTTTTAGTAGAGATAGGGTTTCACCATGTTGGCCAGGATGGTCTCGATCTCTTGACCTCGTTATCCGCCCACCTCGGCCTCCCAAAGTGCTGGGATTACAGGCGTGAGCCACCCCACCTGGCCTTTTTTTTTTTTTTTTTTTTTAAATTGAGACAGGTCTCTGTCACCCAGGTGGGAGTTCAGTGGCACAATCACGGCTTACTGCACCCTCGAACACCCGGGCTCAAGTGATCCTTCTACCTCAACCTTCTGAGTAGCTGGGACCACAGGCGCGCACTACTATACCAGGCTAATTTTAAAATTTCTTTTAGAGATGAGGTCTCACTATGTTGCTCAGGCTCGAACTCCTGGGCTTAAGCAATTCTGTATCCAGTCGGTAATATTTTATTTCTTGATCTGGTGCTAGTTACATGGATGCATTAAGTTTGTGTGAATTAATTGAGCTGTATAGATATGGTTTGTACACTTTTCTATACGAATGTTTCATCTCAGTAGGAAGTCCAAAATGAAAAGCAAAACCTTGTCAGGTGCTGAGAGGAATTTAGAGAAAGAAAGGACCACGGGGCCTGCCCTTATGGGCCTTCTGTTCTAATCAAGGGGACATAGTCTGAGCATCAGGAAATTTCCAGGCTGTGGAGTAGAAGTGTTGAGGTCAGTGGACTCTGAGCTGAGCACTCCAAGGGAGCTTTCAAAGAGAACAAGAAGTGACGAGAGTTAAGTCTAAAGACAGGGCCACCAGAGGCAGTCAATGTGCAGTGGTCAAGAGAAGATACTGGCATTGACACACCAGCTGCATCCCCTACTCCCTGTGGGATGTAGAGAGAACTATTCAACCCCTCAGAACCTTGGTTACCTTCCTTGCACAATGCAGTCACTGGTAGTTGAGGCTTTTTGAGGATTAAGTGACATGATATAGTTAAAACACCTGGCATAGAGCATGGTACATGGCTGGCATTCAAGTAAAGATGTGTTTGGAAAGTGGAAGAAAAGTTGCTCTGGAATCTGAGAGCTTCCTCGAATATTAGAAAGACTGGCAGGTGGAAGATGCCTCATTCACACTGGATAACAGCATGGCCAGAACAAAGTGATTTATTATCCATGGGTGGGACCTGGTCTGTGACAGGTAGGCTGGCACAAGGTTGGTGCCAGCAGCTGGGGCTAACTGATAAGCTCTACAAGGAAAGACCCTGGGCTGGGTGTGGTAGCTCACTCCTGTAAACCTAGCACTTTGGGAGGCTAAGGTGTGAGAATCGCCTGAGCCCAAGAGTTCGAGACCAGCCTGGGCAACATAGTGAGACCTCATCTCTACAAAAAAAATTAATGAATAAAATAAAAGTTAGCTGCATGTGGTGCATACCCATGGTCCCAGCTGTGGTTCCACCTACTCAGGAGGCTGAAGTGGGAGGATCCCTTGAAACTAGTAGGTCAAGGCTGCAGTGAGCCATGATGGTGCCATGCATTCCAGCTTGGGTGACAAAGTGAGACCCTATCTCAAAAATAAATAAATAAGCCAGGTGTGGTGGCTCACAGCTGTAATCCTAGCACTTTGGGAGGCCAAGACGGGGGGATCACTTGACGTCAGGAGTTTGAGCCCAGTCTGGCCAACATAGTGAAACCCTGTCCCTACTAAAAATACAAAAATTAGCCAGGCATGGTGGTGGGTGCCTGTAATCTCAGCTATTCGGGAGGCTGAGGCATGAGAATTGCTTGAAACCAGGGCGGGGAAGAGGCTGCAGTGAGCTGAGATCGCACCACGGCACTCCAGCCTGGGTCGCAGAGTGAGACTCCGCCTCAATAAAGAAAAAATAAAAATAAATTTTAAAAATAATAATTAAATATATAAATACAATGAAAGTTTCCCTGGGAGAGATCCAAGAAAAGGGACCCACAAAAAGACATCGGCTTAGGGGAGCGAAGAGAGGGTTCCAGGTTGACAGCCCAGTCAGAGAGAACTCCGGGGAACAGTCTATTTAATAGAGGCCTATGAAGCTATGTGCTGTAGGGTGGGAGTTCTTCCCCTATGAAACTGTTTGGGATCCATCCCTCAATTTTTCTTCCCAAAAAATACACAGACTGATAGAATTTGTTTTGAAAGCTTGAAGGGATCTAGTTTGGCCAGACTGAGTGAGTGTCAGCAACTTGAAGACAACTGACAGATGAGTTACCTAAGAAAGAACTTTGTGACTCATCTCCAAACCCAAACGCCAAATACCCCAACTAGGCTTGTTTCCCAATATTCCTCTTAGAATTCTGCACTTTCTCGTTCATGCTCCATACTGTATATGTTGCATGGCCCACGGGAACTGGTGCACGAAAAGGAGCCTGGCATCAGTTATTTTTCTGCTTATAAAAGGACACCCCCCAAAACAGTGGCTTAAACACAACAGCAGTTTATTTGGTTTTATTTTTAAAAAGTCCAACTGACACGGTGGATGGAGGCCACAGTGAGCTATGATTGCGTTATTGCACTCCAGTCTGGGCAGCAGAGCAAGACTCTCCCTCTAAATAAATAATAAGCAAAAAAAGAAAAGAAGTCCATAAAAACTCATGCCTCAAAAGATGCCATCCAAAAAATGAAAAGACAAGCCAGAGTCTGGGAGAAACTTATCCAAGATGATGTATACACACACACACACACACACACACACACACACACACACAAAACTCAATAATAAAAAGATAACAATCAAAAATGGATGAAAGGAGACCGGGTGCAGTGGCTCATGCCTGTAATCTCAGCACTTTGGGAGGCCAAGCTGGGCAGATCACCTGAGGTCAGGAGTTTGAGACCATCCTGACCAATATGATAACACCCTGTCTCTACAAAAATTAGCCAGGTGTTGTGGCATGCTTCTGTAATCCCAGCTACTCGGGAGGCTGAGACAGGAGAATCACTTGAACCTGGGAGGCAGAGGTTACAGAGGTTACAGTGAGCAGAGATCACACCATTGCACTTCAGCCTGGGCAGCAAGAGTGAAACCCAGTCTCAAAAAAAAACAAAAGGACAAAAGGGCAGGTGCAGTGGATCATGCCTCTAATCACAACACTTTGGGAAGCTGAAGTGAGAGCATTGCTCCAGCTCAGGATTTCAAGATCAGCCAGGACAACATAGTGAGATACTGTCTCTACTAAAAATCAAAAAAATTAGCCAGGCATAGTGGCATCCACCTGTTGTCCTAGCTACTTGGGAGCTGAGATGGGAGAATGATTTCAACCTGGGAAGGCAAGGCTGCCATGAGCTGTGATCATACCACTCTACTCCAGCCTCGGTAACAGAGTAAGACTTTATCTAAAAAAAGAAAAACAACGAACAAAACATTTGAATTGACAATTCACCAAACAAGGTATATAAATACATAGTAGGCACATGTAAAGATGTTCAACATCATTAGTGATTATAGAAATGCCGATCAAAACTACAGTGAGATATCATTTCACATCCACTGGAATGACTGTTACCAAAAAGACCTACGGAACAGGTCTCAGCGAAGATCTGGAAAAACTGGAACCCTCATCTAGAATGTAAAATGGTAGGAAGCTTCATATGGAATGTAAAATGATAGGAACATAAAATGGTACAGATACTTTGGAAAATTGCTTGGCAGTTTCTTGATAGGTTAAACATAAGTTTTCTATACAAGCCAGAAATTCCACTCCTATATATCTACTCCCCAAAAGATATGAAAATATATTCCACACAAAGACTTGGACACAAATGTTCATATCGGTGTTATTCAAAATATCCCCAAAGTGGAAACAACTGAAATATTCATTAAGTTGCGAATGGTCTAGCCATACATCAGAATATTATTCATCAATAAAAAGGACAAAAGGCCTGGTGCGATGGCTTATGCCAGTGGTCCCAGCACTTTGGGAGGCTGAAGCAGGCAGATGACTTAAGCCCAGAAGTTCAAGACCAGTCTGGGCAACATAGGGAGACCTCATCTCTACAAAAAATACAATTAGCTTGGGCATGGTGACACAGACCTGTAGTTCCCACTACCTGGGAGGCGGAGGTGGGAGGATCACTTGAGCCCAGGAGGTGGAGTCTTCAGTGAGCTGAGATCATGCCACCGCACTCCAGCCTGGGCAACAGAGTGAGACCCTGTCTCAAAAGAAAAGAGAAAAAGCACAGATGCATGTTATAACATAAATGAACTTCAGAAACACTAAGCTTAATGAAAGACCACATATTGTATGATTTCATTTATATGAAATGTCCAGAAGAGACAAATAGGGTTTGTAGAAAAGCAGAAGTAAATTTGTGGTTACCAGTGACTAGGGGTGTGAAAAGAAATGAAGCCAAATGGGCAAAAGATTGTGGTGAGGGTTGCACCACTCTGTAACTTTCTAGTCATTCCTGTTGTTCCTTAATTTTTGTTTGGGTTTTTGCTGTTGATGTTGTTTTAGAGACAAGTCTTGCTTTGTCTCCCAGACTGGAATGCATGGCTCACTGTTGCTTCAAACTCCTGAGCTCAGGGGGTCCTCCCACCTTAGCCTCCTGAGTACCTAGGACTCCTGGCATGCACCACTATGCCTGGATAATTTTTTTTTTCTTTGAGATAGAGTTTCCCTCTTGTTACCCAGGCTGGAGTGCAATGGCACGATCTCGGCTCACCACAACCTTCACCTCCTGTGTTCAAGCAATTCTCCTGCCTCAGCCTCCCGAGTAGCTCGGACTACAGGCTTGCGCCACCATGTCCAGCTAATTTTTGTTTTTTTTTTTTTTTTTTTGAGACAGAGTCTCACTCTGTCACTAGGCACCAGGCTGGAGTGCAGTGCTGCGACCTCGGCTCACTGCAACCTCCGCCTCCTGGGTTCAAGCAATTCTCCTGTCTCAGCCTCCCGAGTAGCTGGGACTACAGGCGTGCGCCACCACGCCTGGCTATTTTTTGTATTTTTAGTAGAGACGGGGTTTCACCATGTTGACCAGGATGGTCTCGATCTCTTGACCTCGTGATCCACCCACTTCGGCCTCCCAAAGTGCTGGGATTATAGGCGTGAGCCACCACGCCCGGCTGCCTGGATAATTTTAAAATTATTTTTTAGATACAGGCCCTCACTAAGTTGCCAAGCTGGTCTCAAACTCCTGGCCTCAAGTGATCCTCCCACTTTGGCCTCCCAAAGTACTGGGACTACAGGTGTGAGCCACCATGCTCAGCCAATTTTTATTTCCTTTTATTGAAGTAATAAGTCAGTGCAAAAGTAATTGTGGTTTTTGCCATTATATGCAATGTCAAAACCATAATTACTTTTGCACTGACCAACATATACAAAAAAGTACACAAATCTAAAATGTACAGCTTGACTTACATACAGAAACACACACACAGACCACACCTCTGTATAACCACCACCCAGATCAAGATAGTGAACATTTCCAGCACCGGAGAAGGCTTTTCCCCTAACCAGTCCCTCACAAAAGCAATCAACCATTCTGACTTCTATCACTATAGGTTAGAGTGTTGTTGCCCATTCTTTTTTTTTTTTTTTTGAGACGGAGTCTCACTCTGTCACCCAGGCTGGAGTACAATGGCACCATCCCAGCTCACTGCAACCTCTGCCTCCTTGGTTCAAGCAATTCTCCTGGCTCAGCCTCCCAAGTAGCTGGGACTATAAGCACCCACCACCACGCCCAGCTAAGTTTTGTATTTTTAGTAGAGACAGGGTTTCACCATATTGGCCAGGCTGGTCTAGAACTCCTGACCTTGTGATCCACTTGCCTCGGCCTCTCAAAGTGCTGGGATTACCGGGCACGGCCACGTTGCCCGTTCTTAGAACACAATGCAGGCACTCAACAGCATTGGCCACTCTCTGTCATTGGAGGGGGTCTCTCCTAGGTTCCTTCTCTACCTTGTGATTGCACTCTAGGCCCAGTGAGGATCAGAAACTATAAATCCCACCTGGAACAAAAAAGCAGCCATGCATGTCTGAAGTGGACTGGGTGTAAGGATGGACCAGGATGAACTGTGGGGTCCACGCTCCATGAAACAAGGACAGCCATATTCAGCTCCAACCAGCGTTCCTGAGGTCTGCATCCAGTTGGTGCTATCAGCTGGGAACCCTGGGCTTTTCTCTCTTCGCCTCGTTTCTGGGCTTCCTACCCCCTCCTTTGCTATGCAAAGCAATTCAGTTCCTCTTAGCCTGGGTCTTCTCTTGCAGCCTAGGCTCACAGCAGCTCTTCTTTCCTACCGAAATTGCCTGTGAAGGCACATAAAGGTGGTTTCCTAAATGAAAGAAACATCTACTCAGCAGGTAGGAGGAACCGCTTCCGCTTCTTAAAACAGCACACTTGTTTTTCCTGCTTTCGTTCAATTTTAGAGATGAAGAAACTGAGACCCAGAAAGGTTAAATTACTTGCCCTGATCACAAAACTCATAACTGGTGATACTGGAAGTTGAATCCTAACTCCAAAATCCATGAAGTTTGTCTTGTTCATCTCTGTAGCCCCAGAGCTTAGCAAAGTGTCACAACACATGGTCAGAGCTCAATTAGTCCGTGTCCTATTTGGATCTAATTAAGGATGGCTGGCGGGTGCGGGCGGAGGAAGAGGTCCTGGGCCTGTGAGAACAACTGGAGCAGAGAGAGAACACATCATTTAAAGAGTCGGTGGAGGGTGCTGAAGGGAGAGGGGCTGGCCGCCAGGCTGCTGCCTGGAGAGGGCCGCCCCTCCCTGGTTTCTCTCCCTCCTGTCTTCCAGGGGTCTGGTGCTCTGGGCAGAGGCTGCTGCCATCATTCATCAAAGCCTAGTAGCCTGAGGAAGCTCAGGGCCCATCCATAAGACATTTTCAATCAACTTTGGTTCAATTTATTCCCCTAAATGACTCTGAAATGTAAATAAAATTAAATTAATGCTGCTGTATTTGTCTCTGGTTAGGGCTGTAATGGGCTTCAGTAATGCTGCCCCTGAGATCAGCTGTGAAGAGGGAAGCCCTGACAGCAGCAGCGTGGCCAGCTTTAAGCCCCCCTCACACCGTCACCCCTCCATCCTCCCTGTTCTGGAGGAACAGACTACACTCTCCACATTCATCACATTCAGGTGGTAGGCTGTGGCACCTTCACCCCTTCTTCTTCTTTTTTTTTTTTTTTCACTCTGTCGCCTGCACTGGAGTGCAATGGTGTGATCTCGGCTCACTGCAACCTCCACCCCTGAGGTTCGAGCGATTCTCCTGCCTCAGCCTCCTGAGTAGCTGGGATTACAGGCTTGCGCCACCACGCCCAGCTAATTTTTGTATGTTTAATAGAGATAGGGTTTTACCATGTTGGCTAGGCTAGTCTTGAACTCCTGAACTCAAGTAATCTGCCTGCCTTGGCCTCCCAAAGTGCTGGGATTACAGGCGTGAGCCACCACACCCGGCCCAGCCCTTCTTCTGCCTCAGCACAAGCCAACTGGGACTACCCGATTGCTTGCCATAGACACTCCCATTGCCACTGCCCCAGCCCCCTCAATGCCCACAGTTTTGGAGCTTTAGAACAGGGCAGAAGGACTTTTTCTTGGCCCACCAAGCCAAGACCATGCATTCCAGAAACCAGTCTGTGAGGAGGCCCCCACAAATGGTTCCTCACCAGGACTCAATCCCTGGGTCCACTTCCCCCTCCACAGAAGGGGTTCCCTTGGCCTGGAGCAGCGTTTCTCCACCTTGGCATCATTGACATGCTTCGCTGTGGCTGCATAATTCTTTGTCGTGGGGCTGTCCTGTGCATTGCAGGGGGTTTAACAGCATCCGTAGTCTCTACCAACCGCAGACCAGTAGCATCTACCCACAGCCCCAGTTGTGACAACTAAAAATGTCTCCAGGCTGAGCACGGTGGCTCACACCTGTAATCCCAGCACTTTGGAAGGCCAAGGCAGGTGGATCGCCTGAGGTCAGGGGTTCAAGACCAGCCTGGCCAACATGGCAAAACCCCATATCTACTAAAAATACAAAAAAGTAGCCAGGTGTGGTGGCAGGAGCCTGTAATCCCAGCTACTCGGGAGACTGAGCAGGAGAATCGCTTGAACCGGGAGGCAGAGGTTGCAGTGAGTCAAAATTGTGCCATTGCACTCCAGCCTAGGCAACAAGAGGGAAACTCCATCTCAAAAAAAAAAAAAAAAAAAAAAGTCTCCAGACATTACCAATTGATCTCAGGGTGCCAAAATTGCCTCTGATTGAGAACCACAGCCCTGCGGGGAAGGCAGGGAAAGGAGGGTGCATGAGAGAGGAGTGGATGACAGAATCCTACAAAATATGCACGTCTTTCCACTCTCTGTCAGTCTCATCTATCCTGCCCCTAAGATGGCATCTAAAAATCTATCAACATTGTTCTAACATAAATAATAAATGGCCATCTAAGTCTTTGGACTAAACACCAGGAACCCTTCCCTCCAGCAACCTCTTCCACCCTCTCCCACTCCAGTTCCCCAGTGTACCCAGCCCAGCCTCAGGAACCAAAAAACCAAGAAAGCAGATTTCTTTGGGATTTTCCATTAGCAGAGATGCCCCAGGTGAAGGAGGTTTCAATACATTGAGATTCTCCAAGAAGGAAGAAATTTCTTGTCAAGAGGAGATTTCTGAAAGAAGGAAATTCCAAATAGGAGGCTATTTTCCAACAGAAGTAGGGGACCAACACTTCTGACTGACTGGGCTACTAGAATTTATCAATATCTTTTTAGTATTCAACAGCTCACACCCCCAGAAGGGGCAGAGCAGGGCAGGGGCTGGTGGAAAACTCCCACGTTTTGCTCCCTCGAGCTGGGGCAAGAGAACGCTAAGAAGCGTGAGGAGCATTATCTCCCAGGGTTCAAAGGTCCTGGCAACAAAGGCAATGACAATGCATTTCCCCAGGGAAAGGGAGGACAGAGGCAAGTCCTCACCCCTGTGTCCTTCCACCTGTCACTTCAGCCATCTCAGTTTAGAAAACAAACTATGGGGAAACGATCCTGTGACTTGAACTCTGTTTATACATCTCCTAAAGCTTTTATGTGATCCAGAAGAAGGCTTGGCCAGAACATTCCGGTTTACACAGAGGAAATCAAAGAGAATGTTTATAATCACAGGACAAAGCCTGAGCCCGGATGTACAACAGGCGCAGGGAAGGCGGATGGGGAGGCATCCCCACCTCCTAGTGGATTCATTATCACAAAATAATTAAAACCCACCTCCCATCTTTGTAATTCCTCATAATCTGATTTGTGTGTATGTGTTCGTTATATTTCTACCTCTTGCCAAAGTCTGTTCCTGGCAGAATTTCTGATTTTGGGAAATCAGTAAAAATCCCTGGTCCAAAAGTACATTCATAATCTGGAGAATTGTCCATCAACCAGCTTTGTGTCAGTAGGATGTTTATTTGACCCACCACTGCTGGGCTCATTAACTTATCGTAATGTGCTGTTCCAGATCCAACTGCTCTTGTGCTAAGTCTTTGGACGAATTTTGTTCCTGCTAATTCTGCCCTGCTAGGACACCCTAATGCAGATGATAAAGAATCCAGTGATAAGAACAGATGGGTGAGCACTTCACATATCTTCACTTCATTCCGTTAGCGTGGCAGTGACTTCCAAGTACAGCCTTCATCCCTTCCAGGAGCACAGAAGTGCTGCTTTGATGGTTCCATACTGGTAGACACTGTACACCAGCCTCTCAGGACAGATGGAAAGGAGTGGGTTTAGCGTGCAGCGGCAAGGACTGACATTCCGCCCTCAGTGACTCCTCCACCTCCTCTACAGAATGGCTCTTTCTATCACACTTTCCCTGGGCCCTTGCCTGCCTGCTCCCTCCTGCTGCAGCCTTGCCTGGGTTGTCCCAGGCTCCCAGCTCCAGATGGAGCCTCGTCATAGGGGCTGGGCCTGGCATACAAAGTGAACTTCATGGAGTCTCTCTCTCCCTACCATGTCCCAGGACATGGTCAGGAATAATAGCTGGAGTTAAGAAATCCAGATTTTCTAGACCCTTGCTGGAGAGCTAAGGTTTGAATCCATGCTGTTTTTACTCCGAAGCTCTTTTAGGAGGCTGTGCAAGGTGGCTCATGCTTGTAATCCCAGCACTTTGGGAGGCCGAGTTGGGTGGATCACGAGGTTGGGAGATTGAGACCATCCTGACCAACATGGTGAAACCCCATCTTTACTAAAAATACAAAAATTGGCCAGGCTCAGTGGCTCACATCTGTAATCTCATCACTTTGGGAGGCCGAGTTGGGTGGATCACGAGGTTGGGAGATTGAGACCATCCTGGCCAACATGGTGAAACCCCATCTTTACTAAAAATACAAAAATTGGCCAGGCGCAATGGCTCACATCTGTAATCCCATCACTTTGGGAGGCCAAGGCGGGCGGATCACCTGAGGTCAGGAGTTCATGATCAGCCTAACACGGAGAAACCCCATCTCTACTAAAAATATAAAATCAGCTGGGCATGGTGGCACATGCCTGTAATCTCAGCTACTCGGGAGGCTGAGGCAGGAGAATTGCTTGAACCCAGGAGGCGTAGGTTTCGGTGAGCAGAGATTGTGCCACTGCACTCCAGCCTGGGCAACAAGAAACTCCATCTTAAAAAAAAAAATACATAAGTTATCTGGGCATGGTGGTGCACGCCTGTAGTACCAGCTCCTCTGGAGGCTGAGGCAGGAGAATGACTTGAACCCAGGAGGCAGAGGTTGCAGTGAGCTGAGATCGCATCACTGCACACCAGCCTGGTGACAGAGCGAGACTCTCCAAAAAAAGAAAAAGAAAAGAAATGAAAAGAAAAGAAACAAAGTCCTCTTAGGACAAACAGGGCAAAGCAAGACTCTCTACCCACTGTGTCACTGCCCTCCTACCCTGTCTCCACCAGTAGCTGGTGTCCATATCCCCAGCCTTCTCTCCAACAGCCTCCTCCAAGAGGGGGCATTAGCACTCTACTGATGGCACGGAACTTGGCCACTGTGCTAACTCCCCCTCTTTGACTGTGATGGATGATGAGTGACTAGAGTGGGAAGTGTGTGTGTGTGTGTGTTTGTGTGTGTGTGTGTGTGTTTTCTAAGCAGATGAGATGAGGTGAGGCAGACAGAAACAGAATGCAGAATGAGAGGCCCAGATGCAATGGTTGACTGATGAAGAAAGAAAGCAATGGGTTGGAAGGAGAAGAGAATCAAAATGGGACTCTAACAGAGACCAGGGTAAATGGAGAGGAGCCACAGGAGCTGAGTTTATTACCTTGTGCCTGTTTCTTCATCTGTTTAACGGAGACAACAACTGTACCTACTTCATAGGGGTATTGTGAGGGTCAAATGAGTTAATATACCTAAAGTGCTAGAACAGTGCTGGCTGGCTGGGCCCAGTGGCTCACATCCATAATACCAGTGCTTTTTGTTTGTTTTTGAGACACAGTCTTGCTCTGTTGCCCACACTGGAGTGCAGTGGTGAGATCTTGGTTCGCTGCAACCTCCACCTCCCGGGTTCAAGCAATTCTCCTGCCTCAGCCTCCCGAGTAGCTGGAATTACAGGGGCCCACCACTGTGCCCGGCTGATTTTTGTATTTTTAGTAGAGACAGGGTTTCTCCATGTTGGCCAGTCTGGTTTGAACTCCTGACCTCAGGTGATCTGCCCACCTTGGTCTCCCAAAGTGCTGGGATTACAAGCATTAGCCACTACCCCACCCCCCAACCTTGTTTTTTTTTTTTTTAGTTGGAGTCTCACTGTGTCACCCAGGCTGGAGTGTACAGTGGTGTGATCTCAGCTTGCTGCAACCTCCACCTCCTGGGTTCAAGCAGTTCTCCTGCCTCGGCCTTCTAAGTAGCTGGGATTGCAGGAACCCACCACCACCTAATATTTTGTAGTTTTAGTAGAGATGGGGTTTTGCCATTTTGGCCAAGCTTAATCTTGAACTCCTGACTTCAGGTGATCCATCTACCTCAGCCTCCCAAACTACTGGGTTACAGGTGCGAGCCACTGCGCCGGGCCTGTAATTCCAGCGTGTTGGGAGGTTGAGGTGGGAGGATCTGTTGAGGCCAGGAGTTTGAGACCAACCTGGGCAACATAGTGAGACCCTGCCTCTACAAAAAATAAAAATATATTAGCCAGGTATGGTGGTGCACACCTATACTCCCAGGTGCTAGGGAGGCTGAGGTGGGAGGATCACTTGAGCCTGTGAGGTAGAGGCTGCAGTGAGCCATGACATGATTGTACCACTGCCCTCCAACCTGGGTGACAGAGTGTGAACCACTGGCTCAACCAGGATTGGCTTTTAAGGATTATTAAATGCAGGATAGTATTTTAAGCTCTTCTCAGTCATTTACATCCTTGTGAGAATGAATTTCAACTACTTTCACTAGAGCAGGTTTTATAGCAGACAAGAGAAAAGGCAAGAGGGTTGGGGACAATTCGACCTGGGTATGGTTGCACCTGAAGTGAGGGCTGATAGAGACCTCACGGAGCCAGGACCCGGCATTTTACTCCAGACACTTTTCTGTGATTGAGCCTGGGCTAGAAGCCAAAAAGAAAATGGCACACACCCAGGTCATGCTGTGCATGCATGTGGGGCAGGCACCAACGCTCACTCACTCACTTTGGGACACACAGTAAAATCTCCGTAACATGGTGGGGGTGAGAAAGTACAGTGCAATGGTTACAAAAGCAATCTGAAACCATACTGTCTGTATTCAAATCCTGGCTTCTGAATGTGTACCCTTGACTAAGTTAACAAATCACTTTGCCTTGGTGTGCTCATCTGTCAAGTGAGTGTGATGACACCTACCTCATAGGGCTATTTTTGTTGTTGTTTTACAGATAGGGTCTCACTATGTTGCCCAGGCTGGAGTGTAGTGGCACTATCATAGCTCACTGCATCCTGGAACTCCTGGACTCAAGCAATCCTCCCACCTCAGCCTCCCAAATAGCTGGGATTACAGACATGTGCCACCATGCCTGGCTTCACAGGGCTGTTTTGAAGACTAAATGAGCTTATACACTTAAAATGCTTCGAACAGTACCTAGCAACAAAGTAAGGGTCTTCTTTTTTTTTTTGAGACAGGGTCTTGTAGGTTGCTCAGACTGGTCTCTAACTTCTGGCTCAAGCAATCCTTCTGCCTCAGCCTCCCTAGTAGCTGGGATTGTAGCTCTCCACCATGCCTGGCTATGGCATGGGTCTTATCATTACCACCATTATTCCTACTATTAGTTCTCAGACTCTGAATTCAGAATAAGGACACCTTGATCTCATCTTGGCCTCTGTGGTTCCTCCTTCTTATCACCTACACTCCTGAGGGACTAGTTACCCAATCCCCCAGGAAGGACCTGGGAGGGAGCATAGTTTCCTCATGACAGGACACTTTGCAACAGCACTCCAAGGTGGCCCAGTGCTGGGCTATGGAGAGGGCTTATCAGCTGCGAATAGGAAATTGCTGCATTTTGCTCCTAGAATTAAGCCTCAATCACTACTTCAGTAAAGGCTTTCAGGCTTAAGCCCTTTGGGATTGGGCACGGTTCTGCTCTCCTGAGGGGACCCTCCAGTCAAGGGGAGGCACTCTGGCACCAGCAGGGAAGAAGCAGCAGGGAGAGGGAGAGGGCGAGGGAGGGTGTCACCGAGGCCAGCAGAGGCAAAAGCACTTCCTGCCTGAAGCTGGTTGCAGTGGGAAGTTTGGGTGCTGAGAATCGGGAGTGTGAGGACAGCTGCTGAAGGGGAGGTCTTGGTTCCAGCAGTCTTGCATCCTCTTTCAAGTTCTCCCACTGCCCTCTGCCTCCCAAAGCATCAACAGTAGTATTTCTAGCTATGTGGCTTTGGGCACAGCAGTTCACCGTGAGCATCCGTATCCATCTATACATCTCTGAGCCTCAGTATCCTCATCTATGCAATGGGCAAAAATACTATTTTGAGGTAGAAATATAGGTTACCTACAGGGCAGCCTGGACTGGGGCGAAGCATAGGGGATGCTGGAAATGGTCTGTATCTTGATGTGGAGGACGGTTACATGGGTGTACTTACATGTAAAGATTCATCGGGCTGTGTGTGCACTTAAGATTAGGACACTTTACTACATGTAAGTTAGAGCCCAACACAAAAGTTAACAGGTCAGGCGCAGTGGCTCACGCCCATAATCCCAGCACTTCAGAAGGCCAAGGCTGGTGGATCACCTGAGGTCAGGAGTTCGAGACCAGCCGGGTCAACATCAGGGTGAAACCCATCTCTACTAAAAATACAAAGAAAAATTAGCCAGGTGTGGTGGGGGCCCCTGTAATCCCAGCTACTTGGGAGGCTGAGGCAGGAGAATTGCTTGAACCTGGGAGGTTGGGGTTGCAGTGAGCTGAGGTCATGCCATTGTACTCCAGCCTGAGTGAGCAAAACTCCATCTCAAAAAAAAAAAGTTAACAAACAGAAAAGATGCCTCCTCATTCTCAAGTCTGTCCTAAAGTGTGATCATGAGGGCTACAGGGAGGGTGAGATCAAAGCATTTCACACAGGGCCTGCGTGGCTCCGTGGTGTTCTCTCATCCCCTATCTGCACCTGGGATGGATTTGCAAGATGTAATCTCAAGAAAAGTAGTTGCCCTATGTCCTCTTGGGGAACAAAACTGGAGTATGACTAACAAGTAAATCAACCAGGGAGACTTCTCTGATATGCAAATTGAGGCACAAACACAAATGAGAGATGAGACGTTCTGGTTTTAGGCCGGAGACGTATCATCAATTCCACTTTGGAATTAGCTGAGGCACAGAGGGTGGCCAGGGGGTAGAAGGCCTGAGAAGGACTAGCATCCAGGCCCCCTGACTCCCATTCCAGTGCTCTTCCCAGAAACGGAATCGCCCAGATGGCCAGGATGTCAGGCCTGGCTCCCCCTGCCCCCATGTGGCCAGCCTGGGAACTCTCCATTTGCAATGCTGCCAGGACCGTCTGTGCACAGATGGGCAAGACAGGCTGCCCCTCCTCCCTGTAACTCTGCACTTGATGACGGCTCAGTAATGAGTCATCCCAAAGGATGAATGAGCTGGAGAACAAACCCCGCCTTCTGGAGGTGGGGGCAGGAATCCCAGAGTGGCTCCCCTGCCTGGTTGCTGCAGGTTCTTTGCAAACTTGCTTGTCCGGCCCCTGGGTCTACAAAAGAACAGAGATGACAATGTTGTCTCCCAGGTGCCCTGGCTGACCTCTCTATCCAGCCACCATGCCCTGCCCCAGAGCACCTACATTTGATAGTCCCAGCGAGACTTCCATTCATTGACCAAATGGTTCCCCTACCCTCCCTTAGGCATCTGCTCCCAAATCCTCTTTCTCTTTCTGGCCGCCCCTTTCTCCCTGCTCCCTGCCATGTGCTCTCTAACTCAACCTGATTGTCTACTGGACACAACCCCTCCTGGCTAAGGTGAGACCTTGTCGGGGGATCATTCATTACTGATACCCCAGCAATCCCATTGTCTACCACAAGCCGGTTTCTCCATCCCAATAAATCCCACCTGGTAGCCAGTCTAAATCAAGGCTGAAAAGCAATTTTAGTGTGAATCTCTGGATCTATTTGTTCACTTCTCCATTCAGCCCTTCAATAAGCATGAAAGAGGTATAAAGACACAAAGGCATTGTCATAGTCCCTAATCTGGCACCCCAAACTGTTCCTTTTTACTGTTTCTCCCTTCCCTTCAAAAGCTCTGTTTTTGAATTTTTCAGCTTACTAGCTATGTGACCTTGAGCAGAAAACAAACAAGAAAAAAAACTCCATTATTATAGATGCCAAGTGCTATGCTAGGTGATTTACATCTGTTATTTAATTCTCCTGACAACACTGCGAGGTAAATATTATTGTCCCCAGTTTTCTAGGTGAGGGAATGGAGGGTCAGAGAACTTAGTTAAACTTGTCTAAGACCACACAGTTAGCAGCTGGCAGAGCCATGGTTTGAACCCAGGCCATTCCACCTCCCCAAACCCCTGTTTCCTCATCTGTAAAACAGAATCTGTGCCATACATAAAATCCCGGGTAGGTACGGGCTAGCAGGTTTAGAAATCCTTTCTACTTTTCCCTGCCCCCAAGTTCACAGCGAAGACCTTGGTCAGGGCCTCAGCTATGCCATGCATGGCACAAAGACCCAGGACTGTATTTGGAAGCTTATGGGGCCCATCCAGAGGGTCCTGAGGCTGTCCTCTTCTCCCACAGACATGTTCATGATGCAGCATTGTAGTGATCTCATCCCGGCATGGCACAGCGCAGTGGAAGGAGGTGGACATGGTATGTTGTTACTTAATTTAAAGTCAAATATGTGTCTCAAAATAATGTTACTGAATTCTTCAAAAGACAGGTACAAGGAAGCTCACAGCAGCTTCATTAAGAATAGCTAACAAGGCCGGGCTAGGTGGCTCATGCCTGTAATCCCAGCACTTTGGGAGGCTGGGGTGGGTGGATCACCTGAGGTCAGGAGTTTGAGACCAGCCTGGCCAACATGGTGAAACCTCATCTCTACTAAAAATAAAAAAACTTAGCTGGGTGTGGTGGCGGGTGCCTGTAATCCCAGCTACTTGAGAGGCTGTGGCAGGAGAATCACTTGAACCCAGGAGGTGGAGGTTGCAGTGAGCCAAGATCGTACCATTGCACTCCAGCCTGGGCAACAAAGTGAGACTCTATCTCAAAAAAAAAAAAAAAAAATAATAGCTAACAAATGGAGACAACACAAGTGTCCACCAACAAGAAGTTAAATAAATAAATTGTGGACCAGGTGCGATGGCTCATACGTATAATCCCAGCACTTTGGGAGGCTGAGGCAGGGGAATTGCATGAGCCCCAGAGTTTCGGACCAGCCTGGGCAACACAGCAAAACCCATCTCTACAAAAATGTTTTTTAAAAAATTAACTGGGAAGGCAGCATGCACCTACACTCCTAGCTACCCGGGAGGCTGAGGTGGGCAGATCATTTGAGGCTGAAGCTGCAGTGAGCTCTGGTTGTACCACTGCCCTCTAGCCTGGGTGACAGAGCGAGACCCTGTCTGAAAAAACAAATGTGAAAAAGTTGTGATACATACATGTATATATATATTTATACAATGAAGCCCTACTCAGTAATGAAGAGAATTCCTGTAACCACATGCAACACATGGATGAATCCCACAGACATGATGTTGAGTGAAAGTAACCAGGCACAGCAAAATCACATACAGTGTGATTCCATTTCTATGAAGTCCAAGAAGAGACCATGTTAATTTATGGCAACAGAAATCATAACTGCGGCTACCTTGTGAGGGGTGTTGACTAGGAAGGGGCATATACCTTTTGAGGTGCTGGAAGTGTGGAAACATTCTCTATCCTGATCTGGGTGGTGGTTATGTGAGTGGACATGGAAGTAAAAACTAATTGAGCTATACAGTGAAGCCTTATGGACTTTACTGCATATATGTTATACGTCAATAAAAAAAATAGTGGTAATGTTTCCCAGGTGTTACATGTGCCTCGCTGCTCCCCCAGATCCCCTGTGCACACTCTCAGCAATGACTACCTGAAGCAGGATGGGTGAAGGAAACCTTGCCTAAGAAAAGGGCAGGGAGTGCTAAGCAGGTGAACATCAGCAGCTCTCAGAGAGGGCAGGATGGATGCTTCCTTGTTGCAGACACCAGCCCATTTCTAGGAGCAGGTGGATGCCCTTTTTCCTCAACCATCCCCTAAGTCATCCGTAAGGCATGTTGCCCTGGGCATGCAGGGTTGTGCCCTGGGATTCTCTCCAGACCCACTGAACAAATGGCACCACCCATGCCCCCATCCAAAGAATGAGCTGCCATATTTCCTTTAAGAAGAGGTGGTGTTCAAAGCCCTTGCTGGTTCTTTATCTCATTCAAACTTCCAGGGTTTACTGCAGTTTACTGCTGAGGAAACAAGTCCTGAGAATTGAGGAGCTTGTGGAAGATTCCGGTGAATTAGCGGGTAGCTGGGGTTGGAGTCAGCCCTCCTCTCTCCTGGATTCCCTAGGTTGGAGTAGGTTACTGGTTTGGGGATGGACTTCTCTGTTAATCTGGGGACCAAAGTCATGGCATATCAGCATGGATACCTGCCTATGGGAAGGAATATAGGAAGATGTGTGTAGTCACTGGGCTGGTTATAGGGGTGTATGGGGTCCTTTGAAAGCTCTGTCTTTCCCCCATCTCTCCATCCCTCCCTAAGGGAGAAGAAAGCTGAAAGCTTTCCTTCTTTTCCGTGTCCATGACACCACTTTCCTTACCCTCCCCCCATCCCACAGACCTCTGCTGGTCACCCTGAGAAGTGCTGAACCTTTTCAGTACAATTTTCAATGTGGTTTTTGCTTTAAGACAATTTCCCATGTTTAATAGCTGGCTGGGGGTGCAGAGGGTGGAAGTGAATGCAGTGGAGACCTGGGGTGAGAGGCAGCAATGGAGAGAGCAGGGAGCAAGGAAGGGTAGACTGCCCGCACTTGATGTGAGACCCCGTGGAACTACGCTTATTGGGCCCAGTCCAAGGGAAAGAACACACACAGTTCCTCTGCTATGTGAGAAAGAGATGAACAGACACAACCCCCGTCCTCTAGCCAGCCCCAGGGTACCATGAGATCAGACCACTGAGAAATCATAGCTCCGCCCTTTCCTTTATTATACAATGAAGTACTACCCAGTAATGAAAAGAATTCCTATAACCACATGCAACAGCATGGATGAATCCCACAGACATGATGTTGAGTGAAAGTAACCAGGCATAACAAACTCACATACAGTGTGATTCCATTGATTTGGGAACTTTACTTCTGGGAAGTTCTCTCTGTTATCTAACTTCCATCCTTCCTGTTACAGTTTCTTCCCAGCCCTTTTCTTCTGTCCTCAGAGGAAGTAGAGAGTCAGCAGGATGGCCCTCCTGTCAGCCTCAGAAGGAGTGAAGGACTTTAGACAGTGGAGCAGGGAGGTAAATGACACTCTCTCCAAGCCCCACCTCCCTTTCTTCTGAGCCCCAAGACAGCTCTACCAGACCCTCGTCACTTAGGGAAGACTCATCTGGCTATTGTCTACACCAACTCCTCCGGTCCATCTCCGATCTGGGATGGCACCTGGCATAACCCGAGCACCTCAACAAGGGTGACTGGTGGCTGGACATCCCAGGAGGAGTGAGTGGCAGTTTGCTCCAAACCAAACCCATAATTCCATGCTTCAGGGTGTCCAGACCACCCAAGTATTTTTGTGTTATTCTTATTATTTTTTGAGACAGAGTCTTGCTCTGTCACCCAGGCTGGAATGCAGTGGCACCATCGCAGCTCATTGCAACTTCTGCCTCCCAGGTTCAAGTGATTCTTGTGCCTCAGCCTCCTTAATGGCTGGGATTACAGGCAAGTGCCACCATGCCCAGATAATTTTTTTTTGGTAGAGATGGGGGGTTTTACCATGCTTGCCAGGCTGGTCTCGAACTCCTGACCTCAAGTGATCCGCCTGCCTCGTCCTCCCAAAGTGCTGGGATTACAGGCATAAGCCACCGCGACCTGTCTCAATTAATTATTAAATATTTCCCACTTAGTATTAATCATGTCTTTCTCTCTACTCCTATCTCCACGCACTCAGCTCTTCTCAGAGATAATCATCTTATCAGTTTCTCCAGTCTGCTTCTGAAGATATTATGTACAGATCCATAAATGCATGAATATTCTGTTTTACATAAACACACACTGTCCTGAATTCTTTTTTTTTTTTTGAGACAGGATCTTACTCTGTCACCCAGGCTGGAGTGCAGTGATGTGATCTTGGCTCACTGCAACCTCCGCCTCCCAGGTTCAAACAATTCTCCTGCCTCAGCCTCCTGAGTAGCTGGGATTACAGGCACCTGCCACCACGCTTGGCTTATTTTTGTATTTTCAGTAGAGATGAGGGGTTTCACCATGTTGGCCAGGCTGCTTTTGAACTCCTGACCTCAAGTCGTCTGTCTGCCTTGGCTTCCCAAAGTGCTGGGATTATAGGCGTGAGCCATTGCACCCTGACTGCCCTGAATTTTTCACAGTGTGTCTTGGTGGTGGCTCCATGTCAGCGCATCAAGCTTTCCTCATTTGTTCCCTTGAATGGGTTATAACACGTACATGCAGCACCTACTAAGTGCCAGGCACTGTGCATTCGCTGGGCAGTGAGGTTGTAACAGCAAATCAGCCAAAGTTCCTGTCTCCCTGGGGTTTATAGTCAGGGAGATGAATATAAGAACACAGACAGGTGCCTTTGTCTCCTGGTAAGTTTTATAATGGGAGAACTAGAAAGGCAGAGGAGTGTTGGGAAAGGCTCCTGAGGGAAGTGGCAGTACAGCGAGACTGGGAGTCTGCCAGATGGGGCCCGAGTGGGCAGGGAGGAGAATCTCAAGTTGAGGGAACTTGCACAAGGCATAGACATAAGATGCTATGATTCAATACGGGGGAGCATGGAGGGCTGATGGCCCTCCTGTCAGCCTTGGAAAGAGTGAAGGACTTTAGACTTGATCCCTACGGTGGAGAGCAGCCAATGGACTCCAGTGTGATTGACATGATCAGGCTCGTGTTTGGGAAAGATCCCAGTGGCTGCTGTGTGGGAGGAAGATCGATGGGATGAGGGGCCGCAGGAGCAGCAGGGAGGCCAGCTGGGCACTCCAGCCATGGGCCATGCCACTCACCTCACCAGCTCAGCAGCCTACCAGGCCATCCCGACGTGAGCTTGGGGTAATCACAGCCTTTTCTGGCCACATTGTTTCACCTCCAAAATGAAGCAGGGAGGCAGATTCACTGAGCCCACAGCTCACTCATGACTTCAGCCTCCTGCTGAGTAAACCCAGGAGTCATCCTGGGTCCCCGTCCCTACCTGCCCGCCTCTTCCAACACCATTTCTTACCTGGATGCTGTTAGGCAGACTGTGTGCCCTGTCTGCCACCAAACGCTGCAGCCCCTCATCTCTTTCCAGTACTTCGGTGCTGGCCCCTTGTCATCACTCAGCCAGCTCCTCTCTTCCTCCCTCTTCTAGTCTTGAAGGTCAAATCCTGTTGAGGAAGCCACTCTCTCTCTCCCAGTGGTTATTCAGCTGCTTCTTGGGGTCCCTGCTCTATCTGGGTTTCTCTGGCTCCCCAGTTTATGTCTGGGTCCAAGGACGCCTAATTTGGTACCTCTTGTGAACAGGAACTGGTGTCTCTCCTATTAGGAATTGTTTTTCCAAGACTGTGGGCTCTCTCTTCTTAAAGACTCTAGTCTCTATAGGACTGAGTTGCCCTTTCTCTCTCTCTGTCTCTCTTTTTTTTTTTTTTTTTTTTTTTTTTTTAAGGATTGTCCCGCTTGTTTCTCATGCTGGATTTGAATGGAAGGCTAAAACCTCAACCCAACCACACACACCTAAGTTTGGTGAAAACTCCTGCCACAACACCCCAAGTATTTGGTTTT
>CAUYQU010020499.1:0-37503 GCA_963574635.1 Cheracebus regulus | reverse complement strand
TTTGTTTATAGATCTATATATATATAACACATAGTTTGTGTGACACACACACACACACACACACACACACACACACACACACACACACACACACACACACACACACACAAAATAAGCCTCCTCAAGACACCACAGCTTTGTCAGCTCCCTTCTTGCTCACACAAGCTTCGGTGCACAAAGGTCATTTTCAGCCTCTTACTGTCAAGGGCTTCTTTAGTCCAGGCTTGTGGTCATTTTGGCAGGACATTGCTCTCAAATACTTAAGAGGTTGCTTCTCTATCCTTTTCCAGTCCATGCCCCGTGCCAGTAACTACACCAACACTTTTAAATAACTAGTTCTTGGATCTCCCAGAGAGCTCCTTGTTTTCTCAACCCCATGTCACTTTCTCTCAATTTGATGGGGCGACCTTCAACATATCTGCAATAACCTATGGGAAGGCCTCACTATTAAGGACTTCAGTCAACTTAAGGTCTTTAATCAACTTTAGTCAACCAGTTTCACTGAATGCTGGTTCCTTAAAGCCTCTGTAAAATCCCTTTGCTCACAACTTTGGGTCTAGAGGCAGTTATATTTTCCCACACTGTTGGAATCCATATTTCTAGATCCTCTTTATTTCTTCTCATTTCTTCTTGTGAGCCAGCCAATTCTTTCCTAAATTCATTTTTGTTTTTATAGCACCTCGTCAAACATAGCCAATAGCAGTTAACATCTAATATTTGGTTCTAGTTTCCCCCTTTCACCCAGGAGCTAAAAGGTACCTAGGCCTATGGTCTGCCTTCTAAGTTCTGACTATCACAGTTTCACCAAATGTTTTACTATCACGTAACATGAATTTTCTTCTTTGTCTGTTTCATGATCAACATTCTCAACATTTGTCCATTGCAAAGTATTTGGTGATATCTCAATTTCTAAAATTAATTTCTGTGGTAGTAAGAATAAATGGGATTATACTATGGAAACCAATTAATCACAGAATCTCAGTGGCTTCTGGCAGCATGCATTCATTTCTTGTTCACATGAAATATGTAATTTATGTGGGAACTCTGCTCCATATAGTCATTCAGGGAAGCAAGCTACTGGTTGTATCATTGTCTTTTAGTCTGACATCGCAACTTTTAGATCCAGGGTGGCCAGATTGATAGAAATTTACAATCATACTTTTAAAGTGGCACATGGCACTTCCTCTCAAAACCTGAGTCTACAATAAGATGCATGCCCCTGACCTAATAGCAAGGGAGGTTGAGAAGTCTTTACATGTTCCTAGGAAGTAGAGAAATAATGATTCTCATAGGTGCTAGTGATTTCCATCTCCCTGTATTTATAATGTTCAGATAAACATGAATAACTATAGCAACATCATTTGATCACCACCATGTGGAGGAACATTTTTCAAAATATTGGATTATGACTATGAATGGGAAGAAAGAGTTTGATACATTTCTTTTTAATTATAGATACACCTAGTGACTAATAATGTATACCAAAAAGCTATATAACAATTTGATTGGCTCTTAATTAAAAAAAAAAAACTCCTTCATAACTGATGATCCTACATTGAAAACAGACTATTGAACAAGAGCAAAGTCAAGAAATAGTAAGTAGCAGGGCAGGAAAATGGAGAAAGAGCAATAAGTCAAAAGGGAAAAGGAATATGGTAAAAAGGATAGTGACAGCCCTGCTAAGTTATTGAACACTATATCCATCATTCCAGCACCCCAGGTTATGAGAAATCAAAAGAGGAAGAAATAGGAATCTCATAGAGATGAAAAACCATCAGGGTCTAATGAGACAAGCAAAACATTTAAAACATTTGCAAAAATATTTGAAGCAAAGGTTAAAATTCTTACTTAATAAATAGCTCATTCAAATTGATGAAAACATTTCTTATAAACCAGCTCTCTAATACAGATTTAGGAGCCCACAAATTCTTCCTGTAAAGAGCTTGAGAGTAAATATTTCAGGCTTTCTGGGCCATAGAATCTTTGCCACAACTACCTGATCCTTCTGTTATAACAGCAACCCCCAAAACATAAACAATATAATATGTAAATAAATGGGCATGGTTATTTCTCAATGAAACTTTATTTACAAGAATAGGTAGCAGGTTGCATTTGGTTTGCAGCTCAGAGTTTACAAACCTCTTGCTTTAATAAACACAAAGGAAAAGAACTGTAATACAGTGTCTAACAAGAATAAACTAGTCAATAAATAAAATAAGAAAACAATGTTCAACCACACTAGTAATAAAAAATGCAAAGAAAAACAATAACATTCTATTTTTACCTACAATATTATGAATTAAATACCATAATACATGGCTAGAGGGAGGGAGAGGATATTAACATAAACTTCACAAACTTTCTGAAGGTCAAATTCATACATATTATATTTATAATATATTAATATATAATATGTGTATATATCATCTATATTTGTGTGTTTATATACATATGTATTTTTCTTATATATGTTCGTAAGAAATATATATACTCATATATGTATTTCTATATATATATGTACGTATACAAACAGAGAGAGAGACTCAATTAGAATTAGCAATTCTTACTAAGGACGTGTTTGGTTTGAATTTTAAAATTCTAATTGGTCAAATGCTACTTATGGATATATTGGGAGAAATATAATAATTCTAGGTGGCCATAATAGTGGTTTATTTAATAATAAATATGCACTTTTATAGCCCCATTATTTACCAACAGAATGAAAAAAGTAAGAAGTGCGATAAGTCCTACAACCTCTCTACTGATTATAAGATTTCTTAATGTCAACAACATAAGGTCCCCTATTCAGTTTCTTCGTTATCACCTTCCTTCTTCCTATATGGACTGAGAAGCTTTCTGAAGAAATCATATTAAGCAAAAGCTAAAAGCATGTACTTCTACCTATAGGACTGTTCACCTTGTATGAGAAATCCTAATGTCCCTGTTTGTCCATGAGTTTAACAATTTTTGCATAAAAATATTTCCATAGTACCTTTGAACTGTAAGCAGAGTCATTACAAAGTTTTGTGAGTACTTGAAAAATGAAGAGTCCATTAAAAAGTAAGAATTATTCCCAATATTTTCTCAACTATTGTAAATAAATGGAAGCACAGGTTTATGAAGTGTCTCAAATCTAATAAATCCTTTTTCTCTTTTCGAAGTTATCTTTTTTTCTTCCCTGATCTCAAAAGCAATACATGGATTGTTGACAAATGTTACAAGGAAAAAATTAAAAAGAAACAATACTACATGATGCTAGTACTTACAGTTAATCACAGTGAGTATCATGATGAATATCCATCCAGATGTGTGTGGGATATGTGTGTGTGTGTTTACCAAACTAGGACATGTTAAACAAACTATTTTTTCATTTTTTCTATTTTGCTTAAAACAGCATAAACCATTTTAATGTATATAAACAAAAATGAACTCCCTCACTTTTAACCATACTGCAGTCCACTGGAAGCGTGCACCATAAAGTAGTTACACAATCTTCTACTGATGGACACTTAGTCTGCAAAACTATTTTCACTGTTACACACTCTAATGTGAACGTTTCAATGCCTGTATTTAGGTGAGGATAAATTTCTAGAAGTGTGATTTTCTATGTCTAAGAGTCTCTAAATTTTAAATTTCACATTATATTAACATATTACCCTTTAGGAAAGTTGTAACAATTTATTCTCTTCCTAAGTTTGCAACATGAGCATGTTTAAATAAATTATGGTACTTCTCCAAGCTGAAATGCTATGCTGCAAAAATTAATCACATGGGAAACTATTCATGGGACTATATCAAGCTAAACAAGACACAGGATACAATAAACCATACCAATGATATGATATATTACCATATAAAGTACAATTGTGTGTGTGTGTGTGTACGTGTGTGTGTGAAGAGAAAACATCACAGAAAGTGCCGCAACTGAGGAAAAGGCTTAAAGCAGATTTCTTTTATCTTTTTCTATGCTTGTTAAAATTTGTTATACTTTACTTGTCATCGGAAAAACAATTTTAAGAAATATTGTAATCAGAAAGTTAAAGAAATAGGTCACGTATTTTGTGACTTATCTAATATTGAACAGAGTATTGTAAACCAGAAAGCCTTGAAGTTTGCTCCAATCTGTAACATTGAAACATGCTGGACTAAAATACATTTGCCCAATAAAGAACTTGTTAACTCATGAAAATTCTTCATGTCTAATCACAAACAGAATGAAACCTTTTTGTTCTTCACTGAGAAAGCAAATAAAGAGCAAAGCTATGAGGTCCTCGAAATCAGATTGAAAAACCATGCTCTAGCTATAAGTTCCTGGCTGCAGGCATTTTGGAAAGCACTTTGGAGGGGAAAAATCCATTAATAAAGTTTCAAAATTTACAGTGACCTTTGAGCAATTCCAGATGCAGACATGGAGATATCCCCACAAATAATAAGAAAGGATCTGCTGCAAGAAACAGCAGTCCAGAACAGGCTTGCAAGAGACTAGAATTATGTGGAACGCAGAAAAGAGATTCAGCAGAAAAGAATCCAGATCCTTGATGAAATATAGCAGAAGATTCATTCTCTTATAACAGTTTTTACCCGTTCTTTATATTTCCTCCAGTGAGAAGGAAATACATACCATCCTATATTTCTTGATAAGATGATGGTTTTATCAGTAGCTAGTCTTTAGGATGCACTTATTCCCAATCTATCACTATGCTAATTTTTAGATAAAGGAAATCATTTAGTCTTCACACAAATTCAATTTAGTAGGGACTATTATTCACATTTTATAATTATAAGATGAGCAAAGAAACTTAAATAACTTGGCCTAGGTCTTCCACCTAGAACAGGGGTCAGTAGACTTTTTCTTGAAAGGCCAGAGAGTGAATATTTTGGACTTGCCAGCCATAACATCTCTGTCACAACTGCTCAACTCTTGCTGCAAAGAGAGAAAAAGCATCTGTAGACAATACTTAAACAAAAAAACATAACTGTGTTACAAAAAGAACTGGTGGGACCACTGGCTATGGTTTGCCAACCCCTAATGTAGAAAGCAGTAAACCAAGATTCAAACTCAATTCCATGCCTTTAATAATTAAACTGACATACAATAAGAGAAAATAATGTAAATATGGTTCTCTTCCTACAATGTAGGCTCACTCATTATCAAATATTATTTTGGCTCTCTGTGTAGTCCTATTCTAAAGAAACTGACCAGGTAATGTGAATTGTTACTTGTCATGATTTAGTGGACAAAAGAATTTGGATGCCCAGTGGCCATAAACAAGGTAGGTAGCTCCCCTAAGCAGAATGCAAATTTACCATTTTTTCAGGGTAGATGTGCAGACCTGAAATTTGGGCAGTTTTCAGCCTTCTAAAATGAAAGGGGGGAAAAGGAACTGAGTTTCGGGATTTTTTAATACAAAAATATCTAGTTTAACAAGTTCTATTATCGATATTTTTTCTTAATTTTAAAAATATTGTAACTTTGTAAATGTGTCTCATAAGTATAATAATATTGGACAATATAGCTACACAGGCTTTATGTTGTTTAAAATTCAAAATAGTAAGGAAAGATATTTTAATCATATTTAGTTTTTCTTGCATTTATAAAGCAGAGTTGAAAAATAATCAATACCTTGGGCCAGTTATTTCATTTTTTAAAATAATAGTGTTCATCAGAATTTATTTGAGAGTCACCCCTAGGAATACAGCATGACTAAAGATAACATAAGACTTCTACAATAAGTAAGAAACTATATAATCTATGGCAGAAGAAAAAAAAGTCATGAAATTTAAATTCTCAGTCTTTATATTATTCAGTAACTGGGCTAATTATTTCCAAATCTGAATACTTACAGGAAAATGACAATCATATCACCTGTTAGCTTACCAGGCTTAGTCTAAAGGTTTTATGAAAAAAAAATCATAAATTATTTTGTAAATTTCAAACACTATATTCACGAAAGTAGTCTTCTAAGACCTACAGTTGATTCTAACAAGGAAAAATATCTTTGTTTTCTTTTTTCTCTCTCTCCTTCATAGATCTATAAGCCCCTTCACCAGGAACATAGTAAAGAAGAGACCCAGAGTTCTCTTTGCCTTTCCATCCTTGTGAAAAAGCAAAGTAAACTCATTATCATAGCATCATTCATTTTTCAGGATCTTCTAAAATTTTCCTTACCATTAATAAACACCAGCATAAGATACAGTCTTTCCTAAATATTCAATCCACAGCAGGTCCTCAAAAAAAATCATTTTGTTATAATTTTGATGAGAAAAAATATTGATTCCCATCTGGGGCCACTGTCGGCACTTGATCTTAGCTGAAAGGCTGAGAAGCCATGGGGCCACTGTCTGAATGGAGTTTGCATATTCTCTTCCTGTCGGCATGAGTTTTCTCCCCATCCTCCAGTGTCCTTCCACGTCCCAATGTTGTGCATGTGGGGTGAACTGGGATGTCTACATGGTCACAATCTGAGTGAGAAAGAGAGACTGTGTGTGTGTATGTGTGTATGTTTGTGTGTCAGTGTGCCCTTGTCGAGGGCTGGCTCCTGCCTTGTGCTCTAAGCTCTCTGCATAGGCTTTGGACACCCACAACCTGAACTGAAATAAGTGGGTAAAAAATTATCTTACTTGTTTTTAATCAATCTTTCTTAAATGTATGCATTGCTCACATTTAAATATTAGAAGCGTTTTAGTCTTTACTTAGAAGTTTGCTGGTTTTTTTTTTTTTTTTTAACCAAAATATGCTGTAGGAACTTAAATCCTATTTATACCAAGTAGCCTGTGGGAAAACTGGTTTCCGTATGCATCTTTTCACTCGGTTTCCAAGAACCTATGAACAATATTAAGTCAGGACTTTCCCTACTAGATTCCTAAAGCACTTTCTTCAGAATTCTCAGGGACTGAAGACTAAACAATAATAATATGTACAGAACATCTGTACAAGTAGTTTACACAAACCAATTGACTAGAATGTTGGCTAGATTTCTCAGAAATATCATAAAGATACTGTAGTAGATAGCCTTATTTTTTATCAAGTGTGTACAGCCCAGCTTTAAGGAAGGATTATACTCTCTCCCTCACTGATATCAGCCTTGGTAGTAGAACTTGTGAAAGGTGGTCAGAAGTGACACATGTCACCAGCAAACAGAAATTTTAAGAGCCACTATGTAGTTTGACACTTTCTTTTTTCTCCTATTCTGTGAGATTAGAATATTGGGGAGAAGGGCTGCTCCATGAGCTGGGGTCCAGAGTGAAGACAACGTGAAATTGCACTACGGTCAACCCAGAGGGCCCTGCAGCAGAATGAGAAATAAAATCGTGTTGCTGTAAGTCACTGATATTTTAAGTCACTTAAATATCAACTATATCAGTGTTATCCGGTAATAAGAAGTGAATTAAAATATCAGTGCCTACTAGCAGAATAACCTAGGCTCTCCTAAGTGACTAACTAATAAAATGCTAAAGTCCAGTTACACTCTGTACTTTGACACTTTAATTAGAATAAAGATGGCGGCAGCATAAAACATCTTATTTATTTAGAAAGAATCAAGCAGTTGAGTGTTTCCTATATGTTAACACAGTTGTTTAAAACAGTATATAAGATCCAGTTTTGTCTCTACTAAACCACCTAGATGTTGTAAAAGATTCAGAATCAAAGACGGATTCTTAAAGTAATTTATAGGATAGGAAAGCATATAGTTAAAGAATCACATCCAGAAGCAATATTGACCATTATTTATAGATTGAATATTGTGATGCTCATTATCCTGTTTTATAGTCATTTTTTCTTTATTCTTTTTTTTAACCAAGATACTTCAAAATTGTTTCAATGCAAAAAAATGACTCTCAAAATGTATCAGCAAAACTCAGTAAATTTCCTAAATCCAAAGAATGAAAATAAATATACCATTTCCTGTCTAGAAGCTAGGTCTTAATATTACACAGATCATATCAAGATCTCTGTTTTTAATGAAAAGTAAATTGTGTTATCAGTATTTTTTAAACATAAAATCTTTAATATCTGGCTCAATACATGAAATATATGACTTCAGGGACAACATGAGATACCCTGCAATTTCAAGAAATTATCAGCATAGTATCAGGGATACCCTGCCCTCTACTGTCAGTACTTAAATTTTGCATGTTTAACTAAACAGTTATTAAATCACTTCATTGAAAATCCAAGGGTTTTTTTCTCTTCATGCTTTGGTGTATAAACATTGTTTCTATTCTATTGGCTGTTTTCTTACAAAATTTAACATGATGTTTACTTACATACTAAAGTTAATCAATCTTTTTTTTGTTTGTTTGTTTGAGACGGAGACTCACTGTTGTCACCCGGGCTGGAGGGCAATGGTGGGATCTCGACTCACTGCACCCTTCGCCTCCCAAGTAGCTGAGATTACGGGAGTCTGCCACCACGCCCGGCTAATTTTTGTATTTTTAGTAGAGACGGGGTTTCACTGTGTTGGCCAGGCTGGTCTCAAACCCCTGACCTCAGGTGATCCACCTGCCTGGGGCTCCCATAGTGCTGGGATTACAGGTGTGAGCCACCGTGTCCAGTCTAATTAATCTATTTACACTGCTCCTGAATAATGAAAGAAACTCAGCTTTCATCTAATCAGTAATTTCTCAATTTATATTCTCTTCTTGTTTCATTTTTTTTTCTTGATTTTTATGCCATTAGTTTTAAAATGTTATAATTCTTTTACCTGGTAAATGTTTGCTTACATTTACAACGATGTTTTCTATTTTATTTGCTCACCATGTCTTCTTGCATCTTAGACTTCCTATGAAGTCACTTCATTTTTATGTGGGTTTGCTGATGAGAAATGTGCCCCCCGTATTTATTTTTCTGCAAAAATCTTGAGTTTGTCCTTCTTTTTTAAAGACTTGGAGATACAAATTTCTAGACCAACAGTTATTTCCCTTCACTACTTGAAGATAATATTTCTATTTCTAGCTTTTATTGTTGCTAATACTGCTCACCACTACATTCCAACTGGCCCTTCTGACTGGCCCAACTTTGCAACAAATTATCCCACTAGTAACCCCGTATACTATTCTAGCCAAGCTCTTGGTAATGCCAGTTAGGGGAGTTTTGGCAGTTCTGCTAGGAAATCTCACTTTTTCATTGGCTTTCTAGTTCACCTGTGTTTCAATTTCCTCAATTATATTTGGTTTCTATTTATCTGTCATTTGCTTATAACTTCCAGAATTTCCCTACAACGTGCTCTTAAATGGTAGTTTAAAATATATACAAATTTATAGTATATTGTTTACATCATTTGCACTTATGTCAATGAAGAGTAAACATGATTGTGAACCATCATTTAATATTTTGCATCATGATAGTATTCTGGATATATATTGATGGTGGTCTTATAAACAGTAATATTCAATTTTTTTAAATCACATATTTTTCAAAAAAAGAATCATTTTTCCAGTATGTTATACTCATTTGCAAATTACATACATGTTCTACTATAATTTTTAATTTTAAAATTTTATTATAAGTTCTGGGCCACATATGCACCTGCACATGCAGGTTTGCTACATAGGTAAACGTGTGTCATGGTGGTTCACTGTACCTATCAACTCATCACCTTGGGATTAAGCCCTGCATGCATTAGATATTTATCCTGATGATCTCCCTCCCCAACGTCCCCCTGACAGGCCCCAGTGTGTGTTGCTTCCCTCTCTGGGTCCACATGTTCTCATTGTTCAGCACTCATTTATAAGTGAGAACATGAGGTGTCTGGTTTTCTGTTCCTGTGTTAGTTTGCTGGGATAATGCCTTCCAGCTTCATCCGTGTTTCTGCAAAGGACATAATCTCATTCCTTTTTATCTATCATGAATCTCAACATTAAATAGTAAGAAGATGTGTTTTTATTTTTAGAGATATAAATTTGAATTCTAATTTGTATCTTAAGTTGTTATATATTCTTAAGTGCACATCTCACTGATATCAGTAAGGGTCTTAGAAGATCTTACCAATGAATGGTATCTGTTGAGCAGTGATCCACCTAACAGTAGAGCTAGCTATGTCCTTTGGACATGTTTTCAGAGCTTTTTAATGCAAGAAAATAATCTGAAAAAAATGCACATATATTGTTATTGTCTTCAATTACTAAATATGGTGCTACTCAAATAATGGTTATGTTACAACAAATATACATATACAATATCAAGTAAAATCTTACCAACAGTGAAACCACTTCTCATTAACTTAAACACATTTGTCTTATACCTGTAATGTGTTTGGTATTATATTAAGTGCAAATGTTAGAGTGGAAAAAGATGGTCCTGGTCATAGGTTGTAAAGTCTCTCATAAGACTCACTATGATCAAGCCTGTAGAGTAAAGTGTGATGAGTGCTAAGACAGGAAAAGTACAGCGTGTTTTGTGAGTGCTTAGTTTTGGAAACATTTTAGAAAGACTCAGGCTCTTATGATTTGGCTTGAGAGTACACTTTAAACAGAGCCTTGAAAAGTATCTGTTTTATTTCTTAGCCCTGAGAATCACACATCATAACTCATTTGTTCTCCTGCAATATTTGAAATCCTAGAGGGACACTAAAAACAGTTCATAAAAAATTAAAACTTATTAAAAACGTTCATGATGATTTACAAACAAAGCTTGGTACAGATAGTTGCAAGTCAATACAAACTTGAAAGGGCATTTCTGGTGATAGATGGGTTCACTCAAAGTAGAGTTTATAGAGATTCAGAAAATCATACAAATATGTTTTGGTTCCCCGAAATCAAGAGTGAGAGTGAGAATATAACAACTAAAAAGTATGTAGAAGGCAATGTATGAGTTAAATATACTTTTAAAAGTATACTGTATCAGTTTAAAATTTAATTTGGTGTAACATGACCTAGCACATATTTAAAGAGCATCACATGTTAAAAGGTTATCATGATTAGACACTCATTAAAATGGATATTCTATTTTAAGTACTATACCTAATAAGCATCATCTTGCAGTGAAGGGAGATGACCCATTTTCCTGTCAAGCTTGTTCTTTGTCAACACCAGGAGGTTAATGTATCAACGGGTGGTTCATATACACATCTACAGAGCTATGCAGTCATATGTCTGGGGGTTTACCAAGTCAGAAAAAAATTACAATTCACTTTCCTGGCATCTAAGATTTAGCTAATCACATGTAACTGAAAGTATCTAGAAAGATTGTCAAGAATGCACACATTTGTATAAACTTTCTTGATAGAACATTTGTCTACATAGTTGGCTTTTGTTTGTGGCTAGCCACATCTGGCTGTGGTCCTATCTTGGAGGTACATTATCACAGCCTGTTTGAGAGTATTTTGGGAAATCTGAAGCAACTCTTAGTAGAACTAGTCCTTAAGTGAACTCAGAAGTCCTGGGTTTGAGGACCACACTTCCTCTAAGTCCATGGCTGTGGACAGGCCCCGAACCTGTGAGCTGTTGGTCACAAAGTCTAAATCCCTGAATTAAGATCTCTGAGGCCCTTTAAACTCAAACATTCTGTGTCTCTGTGTGGTTTCTGCTAACACTGATTGAGTCTTAATGGCATAGGAAGTCCATCTTACCAACAAAATTTTTTGAGTACCCCCAGTGTAATAAAGGACTGTGTTTATTCACTATGAGTACATATTCAAAGGATTTATAAGGTTGATAGCAAATGGGAATGGTCGACCAGGGCAAATGAGAAATACACATATATAAATTTCTATAACTGGTATTGTCTAGTATTAGTCCTTTAATGTTTATTTTGCATAAACTTAAAAAATCATTCTGTTATTCTGACTCTTATTCTTACTCAAATAGTAGGTTCCCAGTAATTTCTTGATTACTCTCTATAATAGCTTAAAAATAACGAAGTAATTATTTGGCATATGGAGATTTTACTCTTTCTACTTCAGACAAAACTCTGAAATGGATTTGTTAAATACAAATAAGAATTTTACAAATCATTCTCACTTTTATTCCCACAGCAATTACTGGAAAATAATGGTTAAAAAAAAAAAAGAAGAAATAATAAGACATTTTAATCCCAAAACAAGAGCAGGCAAGCCTCTCATTTTATTAATATAAGACCACATCTGTCATTTTTATGTTGTGTGTTATTAGTAAGTTGGTGCATGAATTATTGGTCAGAAAACTTTTCTTGAGGAAAATGACTTTTAAAATAAATCTTGTGTAGAAGAGTATATTGGATACGAAGGGGTGAGGCAAATCCCAAAATAGAAACCTATCTCAGATCTTAGGTATGAATATTTTTTTTAAAAAAATTCCCTCATTTCACCTTTTTCCTGAGGGCCAGATTGTTCTGTGAACTGAATCCATTCCAACCTGAATATATTTAATATGAAAGAACATTATAGTAAATGTTAACAGGCCAAATTCTGCTACCACAAAAATCTTAAAACAAATAATCACCATAGGGAAAATAGTCATAAGCCCTGGTTTATGGCTTATGCTCCGTTGAGTTTCTAAAATATATTACCTGAAATAATTCTGTACAGTTTTATCAAGTTCTTAACACTCATTACTCTGGTGGTTTTTTAACATTTTACTATGACTCTCAGTAAAAAATTCATTTAATATCATATGTAGAAACACACACACATAACAGATTCATGTTTTATTTTAAGAAGTCTATTCTTACTGCATGCAGTAGATTATCTGATATTATTTTCCTATTTCCCTTCTATTTCATTTTTAAAATGCTATTTGAGTACCAGTTAATTAATTTTGCAACTTACTATTATAGTGTGAACCTCAGTGCATAACAGAAAACAATAGGGATAAAATATTCTCCCCAAGAAAATGGAGAAATAGAGAAAAAAAGAAGGAAATGGAGCAGAGGACAGGAAACGAAAGGAATATCTGAATATTACAGAGAAAAAAATAAAAACAATGTGCCTTTGTGAAATGGATATTTCCAAGGAGAAGAAACAATCAAGTAGAAGAAGAAAAAATTTTACAGAAAATGGTCAGAATTGATCTCTAGAGTTTGAATGATTCAAACACCTTTGAACATTTTCCTCACTGATGTATGGAAACTAGGAAGTTCACAGATTAAATATTACTTTTGCTAGATCCATAAACCATGTCCAAACTACACACCAATGAAAGCCAACATACCCTTATGATTTTTTAAATTATGGCATATTAATTTTTGCATAATATGAATAGTATTTTATTCACAAATGTAGAGGAGTTGAAAATCATGTGAACCCAGGAGACTGAGGTTGCAGTGAGCCGAGATTGCGCCATTGCACTCCAGCCCAGCCAACAGTGTGAGACTCTGTCTCAAAAAAAAAAAAAAAAAAAAGAGAGAATTCCATTCAGTAATTCTGAAAAGTTAAGGGCTTTCACATAATTTGTAAGTTCCTATGTACTCAACTAGTGCTTACTGAGATTAGCCAACAATTGTGCAGAGCAAAAGTTTCAGAGTTGGAGGATCAAGTTTGTGTTTGAGCCTAGGTTTTAGCACTTCTATAAAAAGGATAAATGACAAAACATGGTCATTTTATAAACTAGATTCTCCCCCAAAGTGTAGCTAATCTTTAACCAATTATAGTAGCATTATACATTTTACACATTGTATAATGTATATAAGTATATTGTATAGTGTATACAAATATAGAGTATACAAATATATTGTATATTCTATACAAAATTATTGTATACAAATATACATCATATACACTACACAATTATAGTATTATCATTATATAGAGTTACAAAAACTTTTCCATTGGAGAGTCCATTTATAACACAGATATAGTTCTCCTCTATTCTAATCAGCCTTCCAAATAAAGATCTTTCAATTTAATTTCTCTACTGCAAAATAGTTGTCCAGAAGTTTTGACTTTTTTTTTTTTTTGAGACAAAGTTTCGCTCTTGTTGCCCAGGCTGGAGTTCAGTGGCACTATCTCGGCTCACCACAATCTCCAGCTCCCAGGTTCAAGCAATTCTCCTTCCTCAGTCTCCCAAGTAGCTGGGATTATAGGCATGCACCACCTTGCCTGGCAATTTTTTTTTGTATTTTTAGTAAAGATGGGGTTTCTTCATGTTGGTTAGGCTGGTCTCGAACTCCCAACCTCAGGTGATCACCCACCTCAGCCTCCCAAAAAGGTGGGATTACAGGCATAAGCCACCCCGCCCAGCCCAGATTTGTCTTTTTACTATTACTTCTTTTAGACATCCCCTCGTCTGATCTGAAAGGATTCAGCAAATATCTTGAAATCTACCATAATGAAAATAAATGTTATTTATTTGGTTATCTTTTGAAATTAAATGAGTCAAGACTTGTGACTTTGCAGATATTTCAGTGAAGCAGTGATCACGTTTTGTCTTCTATTATGCTGAGATACAGATGGAAAAACATATGCCCTGGTGCATTTTATGATCTTCATTATTAATTATTTTCTAGTTATTGTAGAACTACTTATGTAGTTTTCAATGCCAGTCTCAGGTTAATTTTAGTTGTGCAACTGTCACTGCCACTAAAATGTAACTTCCATGAAAGCAATAATTTTTGCTACTGTTTTTAACAGTCTTAACACCAACATCTAGAACAATGTTGGGTACCTATTACTCAGAAATTCTTTGTTGACTAAATCAGTGAAAAGTTTCACCTTTGACTGCAATGGACCTTTACCCTTTAACAAAAAATGTGCACCAAATGTGAGTTAAAAACCTCTAAATCCCCTTCCAGTTCTAGCATGCTCTGATTCTAATAGTCCCTTGCCCCGCCTTGCTCCCACAGCACTCTATACTTGCTGATAACATGAGCATTTATCATAACGTATTTTCCCAAATTAGACTAAGAGTTTATCAAAAGCAAGATATTTTTATCTGTTTCTTCATATCCTCATGATAATATGCCATGATGTCTGGCGCTCGTGGCCTTAGTCAATAAACATTTACTGACTGAATGAATGAGACTTGTATAAAATAATTTTTTGGAGGACCAGCATGCTGGGAAAAAGAGAATGTTTATTTATTTTACATCTAGCTAAGCAGTATGAACCACTGGAGACCATTTCTACAGTAGGCTATTGAGAGCTTCTTTCGATTTTTCACTCTTCAATATTGAAACACAAGCAGTATTTTTTTTTCCTTTTTTCTAATATTTTCCTTGGGGAATTGCAAAAGTCATCATGTCCTCTACTGGACTGTTAAAAAATTAGCAGTCTCTTTTACAAGGGCAAAAGCATATTAAAGTCTGCCCAAGTAAATGAGAACCTACTCTAAAGCCTTCACTTGAACTTCTCATTTTAGGATTTTATTTTAATATTTTTTAAAAAGAGAAACAAACTAGAAAATATCTATTATGAAACATCACTTTAACTGGATACTCTAAATCACAGTATTTAAAGAAAGTAAAGAAAAAGACATAACATTGTACATGACAAATTTCAAAGAATCTTCATTTTATTTGTATGTCTAATCTTAAGAAATGACAAGAAAAAGCCGGGCGCAGTAGCTCACACCTGTAATTCCAGCACTTTGGGAGGCCAAGGCGGGTGGATCATGAGGTCAAGAGATCGAGACCATCCTGGCCAACATGGTGAAACCGTGTCTCTACTAAAAACACAAATTAGCTGAGCATGGTGGCATGTACCTGTAATCCCAGCTACTCGGGAGGCTGAGGAAGGAGAATTGCTTGAACCCGGTGGGGTGGAGGTTGTAGTGAGCTGAGATTGTACCACAGCACTCCAGCCTGGGCAACAGAATGAGACTCCATCTCAAAAAAAAAAAAAAAAGGAAATGACAAGAAAATTTACATATTTAGTTTAATTATACATCTACAACAAAAATTCATACTTTATTACTTATTGCAGTATAAAATATCATTATTCTGTTAAAATAATGAAGTTCAAACATATTTGAGCTTATCATCATTCCTTTCCAAAACTTACTTGCATACAGAATAAACTAAATTTATTCACAGTATGACTCTCTTTAAAAATAAAAATATCGCATCTTTATTGAAACAAGAGTCAGTCTTTATGTTTTGTTCTTTAAGTTTTCATAACTAAAGTATTGATCCATCCAATTGTATACTCCAGATATATTCAAAAGGTAGAAAAATCAATTATAGCACTAATAATAGCTATCTCTAAACATATTCTTAAATGAAGATCTGATTGGAATTCATTTTATTTGTAATTTTCACTCAAAGTTGAGAGAAAGGTAAAGTGTAAGACTTTTTGATAGAAATTTATTTTCACATTCAAAATTAATTCACAAAATTATTTCACAAAATTATTTTGGGATAAATTTTGTGTTTTAAATCACAATTAGGGAAAGATGGAATCAGAAATCTTTGAAAGCATTTTTTTCTAAGCCAAATGATACTATGCTTTCACTGGATGATTGGACTACTCAAAGTACTATTTTCCAAAGTCTCTAAAATGGTAAATGGTTATCATATAGTAGTTTTCATCTGAATAGTTCAAGCATTTTGCTAGTAAAACCAGGGGACTCAGAATGTCCTTGAGAGGGTTTCTCACATCTGTCTTCTGGTCTATTAGATTCTTTTGCATCCTATAATAATTTACTAGGCAATTTCAACTACAGTATATCAGGCACTGTGCTAGGCACAAAGGTTTTAAAAATAAACATGCTAGTTTCCTTCTATAAGGAATTAACAGACAGACAAAATAAATAAAATAAATGCTTACTAGCATCTGCAAAGTGTGCTCTGGAGTTTGATTCAAGTTTTGTTGGACCTGAAACTTACTCAATTTAAAAGACCTCCTTTAAGAAAGAGAATATAAACTTACAAATATAAAGTTACACATGTATGTGAATGTTTAGAATTTTAAAAATCATACAAATTGCAGAATTAAAAAAGCTGAAAATATCACAAACATCACAATATCAGCCAATTCAGTCTTTTCTTTAGCACAATTTTTGAAATTTTAAAATTATTGACAGTTTAGGGAACTTTCATCTTCACAACTTATTGGTAGTTATGAAAATTTTTGTGATTGTTCTCCAGTTTGGCAAAGTAATCAAGTTTCTTTCATATAAATAAATTTCAGGTATTTCAAATATTCCTCCTGTGCATCGACTGAGTTGTCAAATGTCAGAGTATGTGAGTATGAAACTAAGTTGTCTTAGTTGACATACTGAGTTGACAACACTTATTAACCAGTTTGTCATAGATCTCTTCATTGCTTTGATGTCATTAGGAGTTTCATGTTATCCTCATTAAAATCAATAATCACATCTAATCAGCAATAAATTTAATTCTTTTTCCATGGGTTCAGATGACTCATTCCTTTTCACTAATTTGATTATCTAATAATACTCTAGCTGTTCAGTTCTATTACCCTGAAAAAATAAATCTCTCTCTTCAAGACTTACTGGTTTAGGTATGATTTAAACATGTTTTGATACAATTTGCTTCTCATTATTTAAAACAACTAATTAAATTTATTCCTGACCTTTTTTGCTTTTGTTTCATGCTTAAGCAATTTATCTGTAAATTTGTTTCCCCTTTAAAATATATGTCTCAGTCAAGAGTCTATAGTTTCTTATGTGTTATATCAAAACATTCCAAAAAGCATTTTCAAATTACAGCTATAATAGTTCCCCTTAGTCTTATCCCCAAAACACTCTAGCAATTGCAATGAGTAGAATGAGGCTCAAATCATAACTAATTGCAATTGAACTATCTTTTAAAGCTTCATAATAAATATGCATCTATTCTATAGAAAAATGAAAAGGAAAACTAATTGTGCCTGAGGAAGATGAAGGAAGGCATCATAAGGCACATGAATATTGGCTCTCACTCTTGAAAATGTAACTCAGTATTTACAAGGTAGGGAGGATTGTGGGCAAGAATGTGTGCAGAAGTTTAAACCCTCACAACACTAAAGGGAGGCCCAAGGTTCTGACCCTGACATCTCCATCTTTCTCTTCCCATTAATTATCCAGTATCCCCATTTTCCTATTTTTACCTATTCATGTACAGTAGAAATTGTGGCTATTATAACACAAGGGCAACTGAAATAATCCAGATGAAATAAAGTTCTAGATGAAAATAGAATAAAGGCAATTTAAGATTTTTCATTTATAAAAGTAAAGATCATGAGAAGAATATATAAACATGAAGGACATATTCATTTTCAAATCTAGGATGAGCCAAAAAGGAAGCATGTCCTTGAAACGTGAAGAAAACATTTTTCTGGGAAAATGAATGCATACTTCTACTCAGTGGACTTCATCAGCCTGAAACCCCTGAAAGGTAATAGAGATGATAATAAGGAATTTTAAGAAAACTGTGGATGACATCATAGAGGAGAGATCCTTGTCAAAAGGAAGTTACACCTTTGAGTTTCAATCTCTGCTCCATGATATAGATCAAAGAAAAAATGCTGCCATCATCTCCACACAAGTGATGCTATTAAAGTTGGAGGCTCCTGAGTTGGATGAGCTTTTAGGATGAACCATATGATTTTAGTGTTCTTAGTTTGTCAAACATCTTTAAAGCCCCATGAAAAATAAACATCAATAGCTATCCCAAAGCTTAGAGACAAATATATACCTCTTACATATCTACATTTCTGACTAGTGACTTGTTAATTTTTCTGTAAGAGGGAATTGCTCCTGCCTGACTGCTTGAGCTGAAACACTGGTCTTTTCCTGCCTTCAGACTCAACCTGAAACCCAGGCTCTTCTCCAGTCTTGAGCTCGATGGCTCTACCATCTTTATTCCTGGGTCTCCAGCTTGATGACTGCAATCTTAGGACTTCTCAGCCTCCATAATCTAAGCCAATTTCTTATAATAAATCATATAGTATATATATTATGATGATATATATACTATATATACTCTTTACTATAATGATATATAGTATTTATATATTTGGTATATATTATGATATATCATATATATTAACATATATACTATATATCATTATAATATGGAGTATATACATAATATGTATATCATATATCATATATCTCATTATATATTTATATATACTATATATTCTTACAGTATATAGTATATAATTACATATACTATATGATTTATTATATATACTATATATTACATCATAATACATAATATGTAATTTATTTATATATACTATATTATTTATTATATAGTAACTTATAATGATATGTAATAAACATTTATTAATATGTAATATATCATCATATATGCTCTATGATTTTTATATATTAATATTAATCATATATGATTTATTGGATCTGTTTCTCTGAACTTTTTTCATTTGGTTTCTCTGGAGAACCCTAATCAATACAACTAGATATAAACAAAATCGAATTTTACAAGTTAGTTAAGATGAGCATGTTAAATGAATATTCCCACATACTTATTCTGGTCTGTATGCTTGCTATTTAGCAGATAGAGCAGAAAGGAATAAAGACAAATCTCATTTATAAACATACAATCAGGAATGTTAAAATTGGTCCTCTTTACAGCTAAGAAACTGAAATGCAGTGAGTTTAAACTTTCTCAAACATAGACAGCAAATACATGGCAGAACCATTCATAGCACACCTTTCCTGAGTTCTAGGCTAGTGCCCTATCCTTCACATGGGTTCTTCCACACTTCAGTGGTTAACATGCAAAATGATCTCTGAAGCTAACTCATACTTCCCACTTCATTTATTGTGTACCAATTCTTTCTTTAGAATGAACATATTTGACTGAATGAGCCAGATTATTGGCCTAGATAAGGAACATGTTTATGTGTTAGAAAGAGATATAGCAGTGAAGGGCCAGAAGAGAAGAATGCCTGTGGCTTATGAGCATCTGTCACAGAGAACCCTCTGTAATCCACCCTGAGGTGGGAAGGGAATAGACACTGAGATGGTGCCAGCGTGCTCAACTGCAAGGAAGGTAGGGAAAGAAATGCCAAGGCCTGCAGGAAAGGATTATCCTGGTAACCTCTTTAAGTCTCATCTTCAGACAGGGCCCTGCAACCCTGCACAAGCCATACTCAAAGCTAACACTTCCATTATGAAGAAACACAAAAGTTCGCTTCAAGGTGTTTTCCCTGGATTTTTTTAGATGAGGCCCCCAGGGTCCATCAGCTAACTGCTTTTGGTAAATTTCACCACTAACTCTATTCAATTTTGACACTCTTGGAAGTCTCACTCAATACTTAATAATACACAGGCTTGGCAAAAATAAAAATAAAGTAAAATAAAACAACAACTTGTAATTTATTTTTGCAAAAGATATCTGTTGCTTCAGAAAATATGTAGAAAGAAAAAATAAGACATTTATTCAGTTTCCTTGGATAGCTTTTAAAGCTACATTTAAAAAAAATTTTCAAAAACATTTTAATTTCTAAGAAAACAAAACAGTCATTTACTTAAGTGTTTATCACAACTAGCTATACTTCTTTATCAAATGTATAACAAAAGTTTTATGTATATAACAGGTATGTTTAATGAATTCTTCCCCAGTCTATGAATTTGAACACAATTTTGCTAGTTTAAATTATTGCAGACTTTATAGTTGTATGCTTTTCCCTATCCTTGGTCAGAAATACAACATCTACCACCTCTTACAATTGTTCTTATGGGAAAAATCAATCTTTTTGACAATGAAATAAGTCATGACAATTTCCATGAATATCCACTGATGAAAAGTGAGAATAGCCTGTTATGTGCCCACAATACATAGAATGGACCAGAGGGGGCAATATCCTAGTGTTTGTCCAGGATAAATCAGTTAGATTTTATGAGTCCTTGCATAGATCTGCTTGCTATGTCAGAATAAGCCACATGTTCCTAAGGGGATTTCATAGACCTCCAGGTGCTTTTGAGAAGCAGTTCTGCTTGTCCAGAGACAGGAGGCTCAGTATCCAAGATTATCTATAGGAAGTATTTGACCTGTTCTATGGTGAGTAAGCTGTCTGGGATATATTAGGAGAGCTAGTTATAGGTGATACTATGCTCACTTCTCATGTCTCTCTCTCTTTGTGGATGGACAAGGGATAAATGTGGGTAGGCTTACAAAAGGAATCAAATGCTCAGTCTGGGTGATGGTGAGATAGCTAAGAAGAAAATCAAATTTGTTAGGAGTAAAATGTTCAAATACAAAGAACAAACTATACTACATAAAGTTATTTTTCCAGAAGGCTGTGGTCTGTGACACCTGGATATTTATTTTCTTCACTGTCATGAAGCCACATACATGAATAAATTCATCATAAATATTATGTCTTAATCAATTAGACTTCACTCAAACTTTCCGTTGCACCTGATGCTAGCTTCCATTCCTGCTCATCATATCTATCAGTTAATGGAATCTATCTATCAGTTTCTCCTCAGGAGTTATAAACATCTGACAGTGGAAACTGATTGCTAACTGAAATTATAAATTATGCATAAGATGTGAGATTTCATAAAGTTCATGAAAGTGATTTTGGAGGACTGTTTTTATTTTATGCACAGAAACTGGCAGTGAAAATTAAGCTGGCTTACTCTAGTTAACAACTGAAGAAAAGACAATTGTCCCAAAAGCAAATGCTAAATATCAAAAGATTAACAGTGAATTTGAGGAAAAGTTATGGTTTCCACTTTTTTCAAGATGACAAGATGACTCTCTTGTTAATTATAAAAGTCAAATGTGAAGTTAAAGCCCACTCACTTGGGTCTTCAAAAAAAGTCTGTTGTTTTTTAGTAACCATAAATGTTGAAAAAATATAATCTGCTAAGAGTTTATTCCCTTTCCTTTTGTGAACCAGATAACTCACAACAACCTTAGTTACCAAATAACTCTCCCTATGCAGATTCCCTGTTTTCAGTTTCCTCATTAAAAATGGAGAGGAGTCTTTCTCATGAAAATGAAGTAAGAACAAAAATTTACTTTATCACCTAAGGGGTTCATTCAACCACAATTCAAAATATAGAACAAGATTGAGAGGAGATAGCAGAATATCAGGGTAAAAGATGAACGAAAGGGAGACATAATTTGAGAACCATATTTAGTCTAAGATTTATTTGAAATTTTACAAAGTAAACAAAATATTTCATAGTTCCACAGGAATAAATAATACAAACCACAGAAAATAAAGCTACCACATCTTTTTTCATAGGTGGTAATATATATATAATACAGTGATTTTAAGAGGGCTTATAACAATCAGAAAGAAGGAAAATTTGGGAATTGAGATGCATATTTTAAAAAGAGAGAGAGAAAAACCCTGGTCTTTATAAACAGAAAGAAAAATATTTTAATGGTAGCAGAGGAAGAAATAATAAAATCCACTGGACCACATCTATGCCCGCTCACCTTTTCCTCTAATAAAATAACAACTGCGCTGTTTTTGTTTGTTTTGTGGCGGAGTCTCGCTGTGTCACCCAGGCTAAAGTGCAGTGGCGGGATCGCCACAACCTCCGCCTCCCGGGTTCCAGTGATCCTCCTGCCTCAGCCTCCCGAACAGCTGGGATTAGAGGCACGTGCCACCACGCCCGGCTAATTTTGCATTTTTAGTAGAGACGGGGTTTCTCCATGTTGGTGAGGCTGGCCTCAAACTCCCGACCTCAGGTGATCCTCCTGCCTCGACCTCAAAGTGCTGGGATTACAGGCCTGAGCCACCGCGTCCGGCAACCACTGTGCCGTTTTAAAGGTGGTAGATTTATATTAACATTCCCCTCCCACCTGAATGCAGGCCTAGGCTCCAGTATTAACTCTTCCTCTGATAGAGGATGGCCAGGTACAGGCTAAGACACACAAACCTTCTTTGCAAGTTCAATCTATGTCTAAGAATTCCTAGTGTTTAAGTCAAGTCATGTGTTTATATTGGTCTTAACTATATTTGCAAAAATGGAGCAGAATTCCTCTTTTGATTCTATAATTCAGTCTGAGTTCTGGGAGGTTTATATAAAGGTCAGTTGTTTTTGTCATTGTTCATTTATTCAAGAATGTAGTTTCACATTTTTATTGAGATCTCGGGGTTCTTGATATATGAATACAATTTTTTTCTCTAAGCCTTTAGACAGACTAGGAAATAGTACAGGGTTTAAGTAATATAATTTCAAAGCTGGAAGAGACCTTAGAGATTATTCAGTTTCTTCATTTTTATAAATATGAAAACGAAGTTCCAAAAAACTGGAGCCCAAACATGTGCTCACACAGCAGTGCTTCAGGGTACAAAGAAAGACTGCAGGATTTGGAAGCACAGGCATCTGAATTCAGATCATTACTCCACCATTTATAACTGTGGGATGGATACTGGGCAAATCATTTAACCCTAGAGGAAGATATTTTGATGTAGCTAATTAATTTATTTGTGCACTTCAGTTTATTCATCCATAAAATTGGGACAATAATCCTGACTTTCAGCATTACTGATAGAAATGTAGATAATGTATATAAAGTTTTCTTAAATGTTAACCACAACAGAGCAAGACCCTAGCTCTAAAAATAAAATGAGTTAAAATTAAATAGTATAAAATAAAACAAAATAGATATAAATAAAATATTAACCACCATTTTAATTTTAGAAGAAATTTCAGACACCCTGCATCTCAGGCCTTTTGCTCTTTCTAACAAAGAATATAAGATGAACACAAGCTTTAAATGTCTGATTCATATTTTTAAAATCCCTTTGGTAAAAAGCTCCTTTTTCATGGTACTATCCTCAACAATGTCATAATTAGGCCTAGATTATTATTTTTTTTTACATTGAATGAGTCTTAGCAGTAGACTCAGAATACACCAGAAAAGAAGGAGGCAATTAATTCAGGAAGTGCTGTACACTGTAGCTGTAGACTTGAGGGAAGGAGAGTTAATTGATAGATGAAAGGTTTCTAAAAAAAAAAATCCTCCAGTAAGGAAATCTGTTTATATTAGCATCTCCTGTTCCTTTAGCAAATGTAATACATCACATCTATTAATACCTCCCAAGACTTGTGTTGCTTGGTCAAGTCCCACCCTATAAATGGCTTATGAAAATGTGGCTAGAGGTACAAGTTTACTGGAATGATTAATCAAACATAATGTCATTAATTCCTTTTGAGTGTTAAGAAAATATCAAGTCAATTCATTTATTTTTATTTTGAAAATTTCACATATAGGATGAGGAAGAAGGGCAAGTGGGAAAAATTGCGGGATGGCTAGAAGGTTTTAACTTGGGGTTTAGAAGCTAGATAGAGGTGATGGTTCTACAGCATTGTGAATGCAAGAAATGCTATTAAATTGTCATTTAAAAATGGTTTATTATGTAGATTTCACCTCAGTAAAGTATATTTTAAAATCTTATACATACATGAAAGATTTCATTTCAAAATATTAAAACCTAAATATTTCAAGTGGGGGTCTATGAGAAACCAATAAAAAGTTTCACAGAATTAAAACATATGTTACCAACTCGGAGCCAGCTATCTTCATGGTCTCTAAAATGCCTGTATGTATTTGTAAAAATAAAAATCAATATTTCTTTTAAGCTCTGAAATTACAGAAACTATATAATAAAGTCAATACTATAAAAAGAGGAATTTTCTACAGGTAGCTAGTATTTTACAGGCGGATTACAAACCATCACAAAACACATATTGACAGAGATTGACTGTGCCTGCTGTAACTTAATCTCAGCATTCTGGTGATCTCAAATCTCTGGAGTCTCACTTCATGGTTTATGATACAGTTACATCACAATCCCTCAACAGAATTACAGCTTTGTCACTAATCTCTCCCTATCAGTTATCCTGTAAGGAAGGAAGCTGGAAGGCACCGCTAGAAAGAGGCAATGGCATGAATGATTGCATTCAGTCTCTTTCCACAACAATATCTGTAAGTCTGGGAGTGATAAATGGCACCCAAGTTATAAATGAGCAACAAGGTCAGTGGCACCATGCAGCCAAGAGTTCAAAGAAAAGTCACAATTCTGACGGGTTCAAGCAAAGGCCACATACTGCTGGCCTGTATCACTAGAGATAAATCCTCCAAGAGGCCTTACAGCAATTACAAAACAGAATTAGAAAAGCCTGTTATTGAAGAGGTAAGATTTTTGTCCAGGAACTGAACAAAGAACATTGATTATCATAAAAGTCATTCTTTTCCCAGAAAAATGTTGCATTTAATAACCTTTTCTAACCAATCAAGAATCCTAGTGAAAAATATCTTCAAGATGTCAAATAATTCTTTGACACTGAAAGATATGTAACTAAAGAACACTATTTTCTTTGTTTTCTTCTTGATCTTTTCTTTTTATTCTCTTAAATACATCTATAAAGAATCCAGAAAAGACATGGAAAGAAATGATCTTTCTAGAACTATTTTTGGCTGTGTCTTCATTCCCTTATGTATTTCCTTAGGTTAATTTCATAACATAAAAATGAGATCTTTTCTTATAAACCAAAATATACAAATCTTATAACAATATAATGAATAAAAAACATTCACAGAATGTTATAATGAAATGTCATCTGAAAAATCCTTTTTTTTTTTTTTTTTTACCATTTACGTAATGAAAATCCAGAAAAGTTAAGGGTCTTTTTCAAGCTCATGTCACTGGTAATTGGCAGATTAGGATTAATATCACTGGGTACCTAAAGGCTACTCCTACTTTCTTTCCACTGAATAAGAGCTTCACTCAACTAGAGAGCTACTATCATCAGTCCTGTAGCCTCTAGGTCTCTCATTGGATGGGCCATAGTTCTCAGTCTTGCATGTACTATGGCTTTATAATTGATTTCAATATTCTTTTTTATTTCTCATTTATTTGTTCAGGAGGATCAAGACTAATTGCACCATATTGACAAATTTGTTAGCCAATTGTCATGCAAAACTGGTGAAGAGTACAAGAAGGGACTGTCATTACAATCTTCACAACTCCTCAGAAAAAGAAGCTTTATACAAAGAACTCTTTAAGATATTAAAAGAACAACTCTCAACTCTCAACTCTTAGTCGACTTCCTCACTAGGTGACTCAGTATCCCCCTACAACAGTCCTAGAGGTTTTCCTCCTTACCTGTGAGCAGCCATGTTGGATAATAACATTAGGATGATGATTTTCATAATGTTTTCCCTTTAAACAGCATAGAACATGAAATGTCAAAAAAAAATGCTCATAGCAGACAGCAATGGAATATTAAAACCCATTTTGTATAATTTTGCTTTTAAGATTCAAGGTGATGTTACAAAATCTTAATGATGGGACACCAACATGAGAATTATATTAAACAATGGATTGAAACTATCAGTGCTAATCAAAGGGCACAAGAGCTCTTATTACCCCAACTGGCAGACAATTCAAGGATTGCATGTCTTTAAAGACTATTTTTACATGTAATTATTTTGAGCATGTCTATTATTCTGAAAATAATTCAAATGAAATTTTGAAATTCTATCATGAAGCTTTGAAGATTGATTTTCTCCATTGTGTCCCATAACTGCCCTTTCAACCCTATCCAATTCACCTGGAGAACACAATTCACACTGCCGTTGTGATCAGGCCCCAAGAATTTCTGAAAACTTACTGACTCACTGCCCCGTTGCATATGCCTACTAATGATTTTGCTTCAAAAGTGTCTCTCTTTTCACTATGCTAAACTTGAAAAACATAGCCTGACTATTTCAATCAAACACATCATTAAGAAGCCAGAATATGAATGAGATTTGTTAATAGATAATAAAAAATGTGGGTGACCAACAGAAAGCCACACATATCCAAATACAAGCAACAATTACAAAAAGTTGTGCTCCAATGGAAGAGTAAGATGAATAGAAACCTCAATTACTGAAGCATTCCACATACTCTAGATTCTAAAAGGAGTATAGTTAACACAAATCCTCTACAACCACTTCAAAGAGCTTCCAAATTCTTTCCTTGTGCAGGAATGCTCTAATTATGGCTAAAAAAAACCAAGTTGCAGTGTACTTAATCACCTCCCTGGTCAAAAAGGGAATAAAATAAAGCAGACTGCAAATGCTCCCAGGACTTCTTTCGACACCTTTTGTTCAATTTGGGGAAGTTTCTTCAAGAATAGGCCAAATGTAGAATTAATCATCATTTTTTAGTCTGTGAAATATATTGTTCATGCTAATCTATCTTGTAACTTGTGCTGGGTGCATGGCCTTCCTTCCTTCTGCTCTGAGCTCCCAGTCGTTTATCTCTCCATCCTCACTCAAGTGTCACAGGAAAGTGCTTCCTTCAGTCCTTGCTAAGCCAGAAACCCCATGTTCTGTTGTTGTGGGGAGAGATCACTAATAGAGATATGGCCTGGACAAAAGCATTTTTGCTTTAATCAAGATAAATATTGTAATGAGAACATAAAGCACACACATTGCTGGCAATCTGCTGGAGCTGGGAGACTGTAGTGGATTTTATTGTTGTTGTAATGGTTTTTACCATAATGAAATTTAATACATTACCAGGAAAAAGCCATGCCCTGTGGTAGAGAGCTGCTTATATTTCAAAACACGTTAGCATGAAGCTACAGCCAGATCTAATAATAGAAATGAACTTACCTAAAGATGCATTGATTTTTACATTAGGTCATGTTGAGAATTTACAAAGAACATCTAGTCTATGAAACAAAAATCCTCCTGAGAACAGCATTGATTACAAGAAGTATAATATTAGAAAAGTGGAAATTCTCTCCTTCTGGAATGGTGCACATTCATATAATGTGCACCATGTAGTTTATTGCACCATGTAGTTTAGAAAAGGTCATATTTCAGATAAATGATAAATTTGATAAATTTCAGCAGATTTAATCATCCTTTGAGATTTGATCAAAACAACAATGAAGAAATGAATGTAAGAAAGTATCCATCTCACCCATATAATTTGCTTATTGAAAACAGAGTTAGTTAATTTATTCTGACTTCTGAACTTATAAATATTATTTCTATTATCATGTACCTGTTCAATAAAATGCCTCACCAAATAGATTCCTACCTGTTTAGTACATGCTCCAGTTACTAGATGGCTTCAAAAATCAGGAAATTCTCTCTTCGACAAAATACCTGGTAAGAGGAGAGACAGAGAATTAAGACAGTATCTCATTATATGCTTTACAAAACCCAGAGATCTTCTTTTAGATACAAAAGTATAAAGAGGGAGGGTTACTTTTTTAGGCTCACATTTGATAGTGGAAATCAGCATTCATTCAATAAACTTATTTTATATATGCATGCATGTACACAAAAAACCTTTGCAAACATTTCTTTAGAGTAGTGTATTTTAGTACATTTTTTTGTTTTCATTATTCTAATGTATGTTGGTCACACACTTTTTAGTATATTCTTAATGTATTTTGTTTTGAAATATTAGGTCAAAGTGTTTATATCTTTGAGAGTACATCTCTTGAGTAGTTCTGTAAGGGTGTCTAGTTCTCCTTATTCCTTTTTCCCCAATATTAAATTGGTGTAAGATTTGACTCACCTTTTTCTATCACTCAGTTTTAGGTAAAACAAGTTTTCACATCCTTCTAGGAAAGAGTGATGAGCCCTGCTAGCATTTCCAACTTTGTGGCTCTAAAGCGCCCTCTGTTGATGTTTTCATAAAGTGGTAACGACTATAGGGAGTCCTACTTTCTGAGACCTGCTTTCTCTGCTTCCCTTTTTCATGTCTATGAAGTTCAAGAGAGGCAAACTACAACCCATGGACTAAATATGAACCTTGGGTCTGTTGCCTATCGCTCGCAAGCTAATACCTTTCTTATGCTTTTCAAAGGTTGAAAATAAAAAAGAAGGAAAGAATGGAGAGAGGCAGAAAAAAGTTATAGGGGATCACATGTGGACCCCAATAGAGCTTGCAAATTTACTTTATGGACCTTTACAGAAAAAATTTGCCAACTCCTGAGGCCAGGACCAACATTTTTCTTTGAGCTTGCTACCACTATCCTGGTCAGTTTGAATTATAGTCCTAAAAGTATCTCCTAGTTCAAATATTTGACCTGGAAGAGAGCTTCTGTTTTATAATATGAGAGTTCTTAGGATCCATGCCTTACTGTGGTCTCCATCAACCAACCAGCAAGTTAGATCCTGAGAAATCCCTCTCAGCTTTGAGTGCTATTCTCAAAACATTGTCACACTTTCAAATTGGTTTTCTTCCTCTGTATTTGTATAACAGAAACATTTAGGGAGAATCAAATATAAGCTATTGTCTCAGTGTTTCCAAAATCTCAACCTGATGTCTTTCTTTTAAACTGAAGGATGAAGAAGACTTGGAAAGATGGGAAACATTTCTGCACTCTCATTATGTAAACTAGGGTGTAATTTTTTTAAAGGAGCAAGTATGTTTTCAATAAGTGCTCAGCTTGATTTATCGCTTCTTTCTTTCTCATCTGCAAATATTCAATTACTTTTTACATATGTTAATAAAACTAAGAAAATAACAAATTTCAACTTACTTCCCAATCTACAGTAAAACTAAGTTTCTCCCAGAGAAAGTAGAGTACTTCTAATGGGTTCATTGTATATCTCCTTTCATTAATAAAGCAACTCATAGAGAGCTTAAGTCATTTTACTTTCTTTGTTTCGGAATTACTGCTCACGTAGGAAGCATAATGAGAACCCTCCATAAGTACATATATTCCATGAGAATCCATCCGCAGATAACTCTTCAAAATTTCAGACAAAATATAAAAAGTAACTCTGAGGAGACCTCTAAGAACAATCAAGACCAGAAAGAAACTGGAAAGCATTTGACTCTTTCTTGTAATGAAAGCGTCCCATCAGGTAAAATCTGTGTTTCTATAGCTTTTCGTAGAGAACATCACCAGGTAACCCTTGGAGACGAGGGGACGAAGAGTGCTAAAACTCAAGCAAAAGTCCAGCTTGCTGGCTTGAAAAGTCAAATAGTGAAGTTTGGGATGCTAGATGGCTGAAAATTGAGAGAAGAAATACTGAAGAAAAGACACCATGGTGGGAAGGGTCCCCAAATCTGCATCGCCACTGAAAATCTTAGCTAATCCCTGGCTAAGTGCTGTGTGAAAACGGGATAAATCTCAAGGCTTTGTGGGACGGCTGCAAGAACTGAGTAGCTGCCTATTGCAGAGGAGTTTGGAGTTTAAATCCAGTCAAGTTAACTGCTTCCTAGAAGAAAAATCACCACTCTTCAGAAGATTCCAGAAACCAGAGCCTCTCCAGAGGAAAAAGTAGACAACAGATTAATACTTTACTCCAATAAGCCAGATATTAAAATTGGCAGGTAAAAATTTCAAAATGTCTATTATAAATATGTTCAAGGACTTAAGGAAATATAGGGACATAATGAATGAACAGGAAGAGAATGTCAACAAAGACAAAGAAAATCTAAGCCAGGTAAGGTGGCTCACACCTGTAATCCCACCACTTTGGGAGGCTAAGGTGGGAGGATCACTTGAGGTCAGGAGTTCAAGACCAGCCTGGCCAACATGGTGAAACCCCGTCTCTGCTAACAAAAATAGCCGGGTATGGTGTCATGTGCCTGTAATCCCAGCTACTGGGGAGGCTTGGGAGGTAGAGGTTGCAGTGAGCTGAGATCGCATCACTGCACTCCAGCCTGGGTGAAGAAGCAAGGCTCCTTCTCAAAAAAAAAAAAAAAAAAAAAATAGAAAATCTAAAACAGAATCAAATTAAATATTTAAGGCCAAAGAATATACAATTTGAAAGTTACTAAACAAACTTAGTGGATTGGAAATGGTGGAAATATGGTTTCTAATGGTTTAAAATAATAATTTAATGTGTTCAAATGCACTGAAATATAAACATTAATGATGAAAGTTATCAGCTACTGGAAAGATCTGTTTGTTTCCAAATACCCAGACTTGGAGTGCTACCTAGAGCCCCCTCTCCTTCACACAAACTGAGCAGATCATGTAGTACAGATCAGAGGCATTTGTCCATAAACCTAGGGAGGGAAAAAGATCTTGTTGTACAAATGCAGACTGTGAACTTGAGCCTTCAATCTTAAAGCCTGAAAGTGTAATCATAAGAATTAGTCTAAGTTAGAGGAACATAATTCTTAATGCAAATGTCTAGGAAAAAGTTGTGTAAAACACCTTAGCCTTTTCAAATTAACTTTTAACTACTTGCAATGTATGAAAGTTTACCTAAAGAAATGCCCCAATAGCTCATCATTTATTTCATAACTTTGGTGAAGACCTATAACATGCCAGGCACTGAGATGGTCCCCACTGAAGATATGAAGTGAAGGAGACATATTCTTAATCTTGAAAAGAATTTACAGTTTAGGTAAAACACTAAGATGTGCATATAGATATACAAAAAGCAAAGTAGAATACGGTAAGTAATGCAATGACAAAAGAACCAGGGAATTATGATAGTTCAGAGAAGAGACCATTACTTCCAGGGTGATTGTCTAAGGAGGGTGGCATTTTAGGCAGCTTTTGAAAATGAAAAGCATTGAATTTTGATAATTTGATGTGTTTGTATAGGGTATTCTAGTACACAAGGCCATGTTAATACGTGTTCACAAATCAGATAAAAGAACAGCTTGCAAGTTCAGACCCTCTATTTTACACAATTATTCTTTGGCCAAGGCTTCGCAATTTGATTTTATATAAGTTAAAAGCAAAGAACTTTTATATTCAGTCACAACTAAACCTCAATATATTAATATTATTAAAACCAAAGAATAAAGTCTTAATCACCAGCATATCCAAGAAATTCCTCATGATTTACTTTTTAGATGTAAAAAAGAAACAAAAGCATGCAAAGACATGAAACTTACCCAGGCTACCACTTCTCATGGGACAAGAAACTGAGCTGTTACTGAGCACCTTCCATTTTATCAAGCTTACTGAGACAGTAATTAATGGGTATCGTTGTTTCATGTATGTGTCTACTATATGCAAAAGCTATTCTAGATACTGTAGAAAAATGTTTCTGTTCTTTAAAAAAATTGGATAGTAGTAAGGGAAACATACACATTAGCTCAGGGAGGCATGAATGAGATCTCTCTATTTATCAGTCCAGTGTCATAAATATCCGTGGTTATTCAGAAAGAGAAAATATTTTCCTTTCCTCCTGTCCAATTTGCATTCCTTCCCTCAGAATTCCCATAGTAGTACTGTTCCTCTATTACAGCACTTCTTAAACTATATTATATTATATATTTGACTTGCTCTGATAACATAGCAAGATACGGGCAAAGAATCAGCCATCACCATGTTTCCCTTCCAGAACTTGGGAAATACACGAATTCTATTATTCAATAAATACTTTATTACAGAGGAAAAAATAAAATGAATGCTAACTTTAAAATAAATAATTTCCATACTTTAAAAAAAACAACAAGAATTTATGCAACCTTGATAAATGATCTTAAAATATTACATTTGATTAGTTGTCATAGTAGGTGGAGGAAAGTAAGGGGAAGCAGTTGACTAGTACTAACCGGCAAAGAAATAAATAAAAATAATAAAATAAATAATTTTATATGTCCTTATTTAACAAAAGAGAACCATCATAGCCATAGAAATTGCAGAGCTATAGAGTAGGATGGCACCCATAAAGATCAATCTTTTTATCTTCTCAATCTAACCTTAACAGTCCCCTCTTAATGCATTTTAAACATCTAAATTATTTTTAAACACATATACTGCAAAGGGTGGCCTATATTTTATTTTGGAATTATATGTCAATGTTCAATTACATATTTGGCTTTTTTTTTTTTTCATATTCTCACCCTTTCCCCATTGTAGAAATAAGAATCTCTTATATATGGAATTTTTAAATAAAGATCCTATGTCTTCCTTAAAATTAAAAATAATCACAACAAAGTTTATGAATTTTTCCCACTTTTCCTCTTTCATCATTTCTATAGCACAAAGATAGGTGGATGCGGAACCCATAGTCAAATATGCCAATTCTAAATCCTGTGTCTTCCATCCACTTTTCAACAAATCCACTTCTCTCAGAGCAATCCCAACTCTAACAGGTCAGGCCTTTGGGCCCCATTCTATGCAAAGTTCATTCAGCAGTAATGAAGGCCCTACTTATTTTATTAAAAACTCTCCTGAGAGACTCGCATAGTTTACCCTTTCAATCTTGGACAAATTTTAGTGAATAAAAATAATTAGTATTCAATTATTATAAATGCTCACCTCTTGTAAAGAGATTTCTGTGTTCAGCCTGTGCTTTCCTGTGAAATTGCATTATCTGTTAAAAGTATCATCACTAAATGAGGAGTCAGTCATCTCAGTTCCTGCATTTATAAGAGAGGGGCTTTTGAACTAAATGATTTGTTAGCTTGTTTCCAGCAATAGAAATTGTTGATCACATTATTTTTTCTCCAAAGAATCAGTCTCTCAGAAAAATGTTTACTAATCTAAACTTTTAAATATATTAATGAAATATTGTTCTATTCTAGAAGTAACAGCTCATAAGATTTAGCTTGTAAGATAAAAGTGCACAGAAACATTTTAGCAGTGTGTTGAGTAACACTGAATTCTTATTAATCAAACCTATAATTGTCTAGATAACGGTTGTAGTTATGTAAGTGCTTATGACAGCTTTTATAATGTTAATTATTAGGGATAATTATGTTATTGTTGTTAAAACAAACTGATGCCAATATATTAATCAGGGGTTAAATAAGAATATTATATCAATGGATGGTATTTGTATGTTTGTAGAAAGGAGAAGAGTACTATTGGATCTGCTAAAAGATGAGGTGTCTGATGGTAGATGTTTATAAGTATTTCTCATCAAATAACAGCCCTCCAGAAATAGAGTGACCTGCTGAGATCCCAGCCTCTGCAGAATCAGATAAGGAACCTCGAACATACTGGAAAGTAACATTCCATCTAGGTTATCATAAGAGACCTCAATGGACAATGTGTCTTCTGAAACAGCACCTAAAGTATATGATGGATGCACAGCATTTCCACATAAGAGAGACTTGCAAATGCCTCCTGTATTATAAAGAGATGGGACTTAAAATCTACAATGACCTAGGAGCATCCTATTGGCACCATACCTGAGGCAAATGGCTCTTTTATCCAGATTGCAGAGTCCACTTTGTTAAACTAACTCAAAACTAAATGAGAAGCTATGTGGATGGTGCTGCTGGCAGGCATTGGGCAAGGGTAATCTGGAATTTGGGGATAAATAATTCTCTTTCCATTGTAATTTTTGTTCTGAGGTGATTTCCTCAAACTTTTCTGTTTGAGGTTTTATGCTGTAAAAAACAAAAAAGAAAATAAGATTAAAAAGTTTTTGTTTTTCTTTTAATCTTACGTACTCCATGTACCATTAAAGACGCTTTTCAAGATGCTTCTATTTAGTAAAATTGGATGCTATCTGTAGCATTATTCTGTAGTATTCTATTCTGTTGTATTGTTCTGTTTCCATCCAAATAAAATCTAAGAATAATTTTAAAAGTTTATAGGTTAAAATATGTGATGAAAAATTACATTCAATTATTATTTTAAATGTAAAAATGAAGATGGAACCCCCTAAAAATATTTATTCTCAAAGAATTATCTAATGACTCATAGGATTTTCCATTTTTCTAATTGATACGATCAAGTGAAGAAACTGGTTTCATAGAAACTAACTTTTGGCTTATTATGGTGAGGATCTAGCAGTTCACAGTTTTCTAGGCAGTAGGACTTCACATATCCATGTAGAACACAGAAATCTGGCACTATGAAATGACAGAATCACAGTAATCCCAGAAGACAAAAAACAGAAATGTAAGCACTGCATATGCTTTTTAAAAGATACCTGACTTCTCACATTCTTTACTGAGAAGGTCTTAAACCTTTGCAGGATGATGATTTACATCTCCTTTAACGTGAAGCTAGTGAGGTTGATTAGGTAATTGAAACAATTACTCCTGCGAAAATAATAACACGCTAAATGCTGGTAAAATGTCAAAAGACATTGACTGAAACAGTGACGATCATAATATTCTGATTCTAAAATCAGAAAAATCCTTCAGCTACATGTGCTTTTTTTTTTCCGAGATGGAGTCTCACTCTCTTGCCCAGGCTGGAGTGCAGTGGTGCGATCTCGGCTCACCGCAATCTCAGCCTCCTGGGTTCACACAGTTCTCCTGCATCACCCTCCCAAGCAGCTGAGATTACAGGCATGCACCACCACACCCAGCTAACTTTTTAATTTTAGTACAGACAGTGTTTCACCAGGTTGACCAGGCTGATCTTGAGCTCCTGACCTCAAGCGATCCACACACCTTGGCCTCCCAAAGTGCTGGGATTACAGGCATGAGGCACTGCGCCCAACCCAGATTCATATATTTTTTTACCGAAACCTACTCCCTCACATCTGGCATATCCTATCTCTTCCATTACCAAATATTATAGATTCATTCTCTTGCAATTACGCTTCCTTGGCTTTTTCATCTAAAATAAAACCCTCCTGCATGTTGAAATACTTGGCATAAACCCTCTTTTTACCTTAGTTGAATGCTGGCTGTCCCCTGAATACAAAATTTTCTCTACAAAAAGTTCTATAGGTATAAAATGTTCTATGGTCAAGTAGTCTAGGGTTCTGTTCTCTCCCTACACGAGGAGTATATATAGACGTGGAGAGGAAGAAATAATAGGAATTGATCATGTAATTATTCAAACTGTAGGCACACTCATCACCACTTATAATTCACAATGTGGTGGATGATGTTGATGATGGTGATGACAGCTGAGCAAAGAGGAGAGATACATCTTCTCTACATGACCTTAGTATCGCTTTACCCATCATTCCCCTCAAAAGAATATATAGTAATTCCCAGTGACAGATTAAGCTGTTCGTCATTGAAATCTGTACAGAGTCCAAGTATGGGAGTAAGATTAGCAAAAATAACATGATCCAGATAAGTGGTTACCATGTACCACACATTCTCCAGGAATCCCAATCATGTCCTGAGACAATGATGAAATCTCACTTGCCTTTAGGATCTTATAAATTTTGCAGCTTCTGTCACCTACTTTCACAGGCTTTTCTCCATCAGGTGTCTGCTGGGATGCAGTGAGGACAGAGAAGCCATGATCTCACTGTTTGGTGGTTGGCGATATGAGGTTTTCCACCCCAGGATGCAGCTTGAATTATCTAAAGTGAAGCATCTCTCACACTGTGAGAATTAATTTCTTTGAAATAATCTAAATAAGGCATTAAAATTTTTCCTGCTCAGATAAGCTAATCTCCAAGAATGACAACAACAAATTCTCCCACCCTGTATGCGCATGCTGCTCTTCACATCAAGAGGAGAAGCTGATGTCCTGTCCCCTTGAATCTATCTTTGGGACTAACTTTAACCAATGAAATGCACCAGACGTGATATTCTGGGACTTCCAAGCTGAGGCCTTAAAAAAAATGGCAGCTTTCATTTATTGCCTGCTGTGAGAGGCTCAAGCCACATGGAGAACAGGAATATACTTGTGGGCAACCCCAGCTGAGCTATCAACCACAACAATTTCCATCAATATGAGGCAGCCATCTTGGACATTCTTGCCATTCAAGCCACCGAATGTTGCCAATCCATCATGAGAAGCAAATGAACTACTCAGTAACATCCAGTCAACTCCTCAGAATTATGGGAGCAGGCAAAATGAATTGTTGTTTTAAGCCACTGTATACTGAGATAATTTAATATAATTTTGACCTTATATCTCAGGAGGTTATTAAATGCATGAAGTAAAATACATGTTTTAATTAATTTACTATGACTGCATCTATGTGCTTTTCAACAGCAATGTTAAAGCAGAAAATAAATTACATTAAAACATTATTTCACATAAATTGAAAATGATTAGTTTATGTTCTTATACTCCACACAAAATCATCATGTTTAAGTATTTTTAATGCTTAATAATTAATTGGAACTTTAGGAAAGGCCAGTAACCAACATTGTTTTCAGCTGCCCAAGTTTTAAATTAATTGAACAATAAGCAAAGGAGGTAGCCCATAAAGACAAAAACATAATTTTTGTCATTGAGAAAGCCCATATTGAATTAAGTAGTCACACTGAATAAAAACCCAAACTCAAGTATTAGATAGAATTACCCATTCAGTGGCTGGGTGTGGGGGCTCATGCCTGTAATCCCAACACTTTGGTAGGCCAAGGCAGGTGAATCACCTGAGGTCAAGAATTTAAGACCAGCCTGTCCAACATGGTGAAATCTCATCTCTACTAAAAATACAAAAATTAGCCAGGTGTGGTGGCGTGCATTTGTAGTCTCAGCTACTCCAGAGGCTGAGGCAGGAGAATCACTTGAACTGGGAGGTGGAAGCTGCAGTGAGCTGATAGCACACCACTGCACTCCAACCTGGGCAACAAAGTGAGACTCTGTCTCAAAAAAAAAAAAAAAAAAAAAAATTATTGCTGCATATTGCACAGTATTCCATGGTGTATATGTGTCACATTTTTTTCATCCAGTCTATTATTGATGGGCATGTGGGTTGGTTCCAAGTCTTTGCTATTGCGAACAGTGCTGCAATAAAAATACCTGTGCATGTATCTTTATACTAGAATGATTTATAATCCTTTGGGTATATACCCAGTAATGGGATCACTGAGTCAAATGGTATTTCTGGTT